>JAJJMB010011750.1:797793-847014 GCA_023531105.1 Papaver atlanticum | reverse complement strand
TATACACGCTCCAGAACTTCCTTGTTTGACTCCTACACACTTCTGCAGCAACCAAACTCCATCCCAACTCAATCCATGCACGTTCAAACACGTTTTATTCCAAGGTTGAATATCTTCTTCCCGACGAAAATTCAGCCCAACTGAACGCATTAGAACACTCATACCACCATTGTTTTGGCATATCACGTTCATCCCAATTAAAATCAGTAATTGAATCTCACTAAAACTCCTTCAAAAATCCAACAGAAAATTCTGCAGAAAAATTGAATTTTTTCCCGCCAAAATTGTTTTTCAAACGATGAAGGTGAAGTGCCCTGAATCCAAAACGCGGGTGCCTTTAACAGCTCGGCTGCCTTGGGGGTGCCCTTATCCAATTTTAGGGTGCCTTTAGTAATTTTGGTGGGTGCCTTTAACACTTTTTCTGGGGTGTTTTCAACACTTTTTCGGGGTTCCTCCGGTGTATCTCTGGGGTGCTTCCGGTGCATTTCTGGGGTGCCTTTAGTACTCCATCCTGGGGTGTAAAACACCACTTTACGAGCCAATTTCGTCGCAAGAGCTTATTTCTCTAAAAATACCTACAAAGACATAAAACACCATAATAAGTACAAAAATGGGTATTAAAAATATATACAATAGAGATGAAAATAGACACATAAATGCGTCTATCATTTGTGAACTTAAAACAAGCTGTATCCGGGTAATTAAGTATGCGTACCGGTATGCGGGTTATTTTCTAAAAACAGTTTATTCGTGAACTTAAACTTATATAAACTAAGGAATACAATCTTTACAAACCATGGCTATAATGTTCATGAATTGATTCAAGTGAATCAAAATCGTTTTTGCTTCGATTGCGTCTTATATACTTCTATTAGATCTAAGCAATTGAACAACTCTCTAACTAGTTCTTTTAAGTCATTTGAACTAGTTATGATGAAGATGAATAAGGTTGATATGAAAGTGCTCATATGGCTAACCATTGGTTAATTACTGTTGAACCAACTAGGTGTACACGTTTAGCTACGGTTACTCAAACCTAAATGAAGTTACAATTCATGTGTGTATAACAAGCTAAGTTCGATCTAATGGTTGAAAGATATTATCTTGAATCTAATCAATTTTTCATCTAACGGTGAATATTAAATGCTTTGTTACCAAGGTAACTTAGATTGCAAACCCTGATTTGGAGACTACATAAAGGAGAACTCTAGCAACTGGGAAACCTAATCCCCACACCTCCTGTGTGATACTAGTTGTATAAGCTAGAGTCAATTCTCCTTTAACCTTAGGTTTCTACCGAGACCCTGTAGGTTAAGGACTTAAATACTTCATTGAGATTGTGAAGCCAGACCTAACTATTTTCTTTGTAGTTGCGTGATCTGATCTTGTGATGTAATATTAAAGTGGTAAGTAAGGTTGTCGTTCACTCGGACTTGTGAAGATTCGAGTTTTTAAATTTAATAAAAATATATACAAAAATATTAAACAATGGTGAGAGGTACTGGGATTCGGGATTCCACCGAATTCAAAACATAAGGTTCAATTATTAATTCTTTGACAATTTTAGCTCAAGAAAAACAAGGACTCTATTTTTGCCAAGGTAGATTCTCAAAACATTGATTGTAAATCCTAAGCATGATGTATCAAAACACCTAAGCTAAGCATACATCATCAAATTAAATGACAACCAATTAATTCAAATCATATTTTCAATTAAATTTAATGCAAAAGTCTTAAAAAGAATTAATAAAATTACCCCAAGTATGATATTCGTCTTCCTCCGTCATCCCAGTGTTTGGGTTTAGCTCCTCATGGTAAAAACATGCTCAAAAGATAGAAACATGGCTCAAAAGGTGATTTTATTGAAGAGAAATAATAATACAGCGAATATGCAACGCTTTTTTGGCGTTACAGAATCACCGATACAACTGAAGTGCTGTTAATAAACGAGAATATAGACTGCTTATGCGACGGTAATTTGTGGGTCGAAGTTCTTCGTGTTCTTCGCGACTGTTCAGTGTGCGTCTTATGTTCTTCGTGTTCTTCAGCTCCGCACCAGCAGAAAACAGTAGCAGCAGCGGCCTGTAAACCTCTGATTCTCGCCTCCTCAGCCCTTCTCAGCCACCCAAACTCTCGACACCCCTTATATATGACCCAACCAATCTATTTATATCAAAAAGAGCGATTAAATCTCTCCAAAATCTTCCGAAATCTCTTTCTTTCTCTTCACGTCAAAGTTGCGGCAATTTCTTGTTTTAGAATTTCCACGCGTATCTGGGCTTTCCTTTTGATTCTAAACTCTTCCTTAGATATATATTAAGCTTTGGGAAGAAAATCTTGCCTTTAATCTCTCTAAAATTTCCTAAAATCGGTCACACATGTGACTTTCCATATTTTGCTGTTGAGATCAAAACCCGTCGATTGAGCCAATTTTAATCGATTTCAACACCCATGTTAGACTCCTAGACCCATAAGGAGTCTACCCTATGAAAATCAGAAGTTTAATCGACCTCAAACACCTCTAAAAATCCATCACCAAATCTGCCAGGAAACACGTTTTTAAGTTTTTGGTTTCCCGCCCAAATTCAGAATTTGAACTGAAGGGGAAGGTTACCCCTTATCCAATGGTCGCCCCTTATCCGTTGCTGGAGTCCGCATAACACTCGTCCCTTGGGTTGCATTCATCAACTTTTCGAGCCAATTTCGCCACAAAAGCTTATTTCTCCAAAAACACCTACAAAGAGATAAAATACCAAAATAAGTACAAAAATAGGTACTAACATTATACACAATAGAGATGAAAATAAACACATAAATGCGTCTATCATCTTGCTGTTTCTATCGTGATTGAGTGCAATCGTAAGATTGACGATAGGAAAAATAGAAAAGTAGTCACAAACATCTTCGTCTCATCGTTTGTGATTCCGCAGTATCTTGTTTCGCTAGTTGATTAAGATTATTGTGAGGTAATTGATAATTGTAGGTTGTTCTTCGGGAATATAAGTCCGGGTTAGCGATTGGTTCCTGTTTACCTTGATTTATCAAAAGACGGAACAAAACTCGTAGGTATTTCTGTGGGAGACAGATTTATCTATTCATGTAGACTTTTCTGTGTGATACAGATTTGTTTATTAAAGTCTTTGACTTTGGTTCGTAACAACTCTTAGTTGTGGGTGAGATCAGCTAAAGGAATCAAGTGCGTAGTATCCTGCTGGGATTAGGGACGTAAGGAGCGCAACTGTACCTTGGATCAGTGTGAGATTGACTGGGGTTAAACTACAGTCCAGACCAAAGTTAGTTTGTAGTAGGCTAGTGTCTTTAGCGGCTTAATACAGTGTGTTCAATTTGGACTAGGTTCCTTGTTAACAAAACTTCTGGTGTCTGTGTTATTTCTTTTCCGCATTATATTTTGTTATATAATTGAATATCACAGGTTATGCGTTTGTATCGATCAATTGGTAAATCCAACCTTTGGTTTTTGATTGAAATTGATTGATCCTTGAACATTGGTCTTTGGTACCGTTCAAGTTTATTTATCTTGTATTCAATTAGACTTGCATATTTCTATTTGTTTGAGTTGGGATTTAATCGAGAAATTGAGATATAATTCTTTGATATACTTTTTATTAAGATTGAGTCTGACTGTCTAGTTGATTCCCTTAAAAGTATAGTGGAGTTAGTCCATACAGATTGCTAAGCGAAATATTGGGTGAGGTTGTTAGACCCCCACTTTTTCAACAATCAAAGAAAAATCGGTTTAGATTCACTCGAATCGATTCATGGACATTATAGCCACGGTTTGCAAAGATTGCATTCCTTATTATATAAATGTTTTAGTTCATGAACAAACCGATTTTATAAAGTAACCTACTTAAGTATGCATACGGGTACGCGTACTTAAGTAACCGGAATGAGTTTGTTTTTCACTTTCAAACTCCAGCAGAAATTCTCGGACGTGAACTTTCCGCCAGTATGCTTACGGGTACGCATACTTACCTGGATTTCCAACAACCTCCATTACGCGTACGGGTACGCATACTTTGGGTTCCCGGTTTTGGACTTTTAAACAACTGTTAGAACACACCATGTTTATATCCAAAGATGGTTACATGTTCTAAACTCTCATTTCAATCATTGAAACTTTCTTAGAGGATGTCATATAGTTGTTATTCACAAACTATTTTTCATCAAAGCGATTTTCAAGTTATTGAAATAATCAACATTACTTTCGTCACGAGTAAAGATGAACTTGGCCAAAGTGAAAGCTTACCAACACATATTTCGAGAAATAGATAAGCGAGATAAACTCGGCTTGAAATAACAAATGTGTATAATCGAAGTCTATATAGCAATACGACTTTTGTCTCAAAATAGGAAAATAAAATAGATAGACTTTTAAGTGATAGATAAGTTCAAGTCTCCACATACCTTTTGTTGATGAAGTTCCACAAGTTCCTTGAGTAGTTCTTCGTCTTCATATGATGAACGCCGGGGAGTCTAGCGCTTTCTCTGTAATCAAAACTTGCTTGCTGGGAGTTAATCCTTGCTTCAGTTTTTGCAAGTTTCTCTTCCAACAAGAAGTATTTTTGATAAACATTATCACATTCAAGTGACTTTCTACCCAGGTTTTCCTCAGAATCTATGAGGATCGATTCGCAAGATCGATTCCAACCATAATTACATCCATAAATCCTTTTCAATTTATTGTTTTCTCGACAGAGATGAGTCAGAAGAGGTGTGACATGAGAAGTTGTAATCTTCTTTATTTTCAACGAATCCAAAAACTTAACATACACTGAGACTTCCTCATCAACAACTCTATCAATATCTGAATCACCTTCATCAGAAAGTTCATCCAACTGTTCTTTTAGGCGTGTTTCCCAATCAACAATTTCTACATTCAGAGAATGTTCAGATATTAACTTAGATGTGACAGTTCTCTAAGGTGAATTCAAGATTTGAAAATCATCTGGTAATTTCTGACCTGGTATGTTATTAGAGATAGACTCATCCATAATAATCATATTGCTACAAACACAGACTTATGAGGTCTTAGACGTATTTGCCTGCTCTGATACCAATTAAAAAAGAGGGGGTCTAACAACCTAACCCAATATTTTGCTTAGTAATCTGTATGGACTAACTCCAATATACTTTCAAGAGAATCAACTAGACAGTTAGACTCAATCTTATAAAAAGTATATCAAAGAGTTATATCTCAATATCTCAATTCAATCCGCAATCAAGCAAATAATAATTTGCGAGCCCGATTGAATATAAGAGAGATAACTTGAACGGTACCAAAGATCAATGTTCAAGGATCAATCAATTTAAATCAACAAACAAAGGTTGGATTTACCAATTGATCGATTCAACACACAACTTATGATATTTCAATTATATAACAAAATATAATGCGGAAAAGAAATAACTCAGACACAAGAACTTTTGTTAATGAGGAAACCGCAAATGCAGAAAAACCTGGGGACCTAGTCCAGATTTGAACACCACACTGTATTAAGCCGCTACATACACTAGCCTACTACAAAGCTAACTTCGGTATGGAATGTAGTTGAACCCTAACAATCTCACACTGATTCAAGCTATAGTCATGCTCCTTACGTCTCTGATCCCAGCAGGATACTACGCACTTGATTCCCTTAGCTGATCTCACCCACAACCAAGAGTTTTTACGACCCAAAGTTGAAGACTTGATAAACAAATCTGAATCACACAGAAAAGTCTATTGAATAGATAAATCTGTCTCCCACGGATATACTTACGATTTTTTGTTCCTTCTTTTGATTAATCAAGGTGAATAGGAACCAATTGATAACCCGGACTTATATTCCCGAAGAACAGCCTAGAATTATCAATCACCTCACAATAATCTTAATCGATTAACGAAATAAGATATCGTGGAATCACAAACGATGAGACGAAGGTGTTTGTGACTATTTTTCTATCTTTCCTATCGGAGATATAAATCTCAAGCCTATCTTATGATTGTACTCAAACATGATAGAAACAACAAGATCAGATCACATTCTATGAGTCTATTCCTTTTTGCGTATGGCATCGCAACTACAGAGAAAATAGTTTGGTCTGGCTTCACAATCCCAATGAAGTCTTTAAGTCGTTAACCTACAGGGTTTCATGAAAAACCAAAGGTTAAAAGAGAATCAACTCTAACTTATACAACTAGTATCACACAGGAGGTGTGGGGATTAAGTTTCTCGGTTGCTAGAGTTCTCCTTTATATAGTCTCCAAATTAGGGTTTGCAATCTAAGTTACCTTGGTAACAAAGCATTCAATATTCACCGTTAGATGAAAACCTGATTAGATTCAAGCTCATATCTTTCAACCGTTAGATCGAACTTAGATTTTTATACACAAATGAAATGTAACTTCATTTAGGTTTGAGTAACCGTACCTAAACGTGTACGCTTATTTGGTTCAACAATAGTTAACCAATGGTTAGCCATATGAGCACTTTCATATCAACGTTATTATCTTCACTATAACTAGTTCAAATGACTCAAATGAACTAGTTAGAGAGTTATTAAATTTCTTAGATCTTATAGAAGTATACAAGACACAATCGAAGCAAAATTGGGTCTGATTCACTCGAATCGATTCATGAACATTATAGCCACGGTTTGCAAAGATTGCATTCCTTATTATATAAATATTTTAGTTCATAAACAAACCGATTTTAGAAAGTAACCTACCTAAGTATGCATACGGGTACGCGTACTTAAGTAACTATATTAAGTTTGCTTTTCACTTTCAAACTCCAGCAGAAATTCACGGACATGAACTTTTCGCCAGTATGCGTACGGGCATGCATACTCACCCGGATTTCCAACAACTGCCAGTACGCGTACGGGTACGCTTACTTTGGGTTCCCGGTTTTGTACTTTTACACAAATGTGAGAACACACCAAGTTTATATCCAAAGATGGTTACATGTACTAAACTCTCATTTCAATCATTGAAACTTTCTTATAGGATGTTATATAGTTGTTATTCACAAACTATTTTTTATCATAACGATTTTCAAGTTATTGAAATAATCAACATTACTTTCGTCACGAGTAAAGATGAACTTTGCCAAAGCGAAAGCTTATCAACACATATTTCGAAAAATAGATAAGCGAGATAAACTCGGCTCGAAATAGCAAATGCGTATAATCGAAGTCTATATAGTAATACGACTTTTGCCTCAAAATAGGAGATAGAATATATAGACTTTTGAGTGATAGATAAGTTCAAGTCTCCACATAACTTTTGTTGATGAAGTTCCACAAGTTCCTTGAGTAGTTCTTCGTCTTCACATGATGAACGCCGTAGAGTCTAAAACTCAACTACACTTACTATCCTAGTCCGAGACTTAGCTATAAGTAGACTAGAAATCTAGACTTATAGTTTTGGAACCTATACTTGACAAACAAGCTTGAGATAGCAACGCTTGCAAGTTCAACCGAGCAGTGCTCTAACATGATGGTATTTAGCTGAAAACTAGCAGTTGTGGATAATTCCTCCCTGTTTCTAGCGCCGAAATATAGTTGCAGGAAATCCCACAACTACACCTGTTAGAATGATAAATAACACAAAGCTTAAGTCATGTGCATCAACCCAAACATTAATGATATTATACACCACTTTGACACTAGAGTAATCTTCTCAAGCACTTTGTATTGAACGTATAGAGACCTTACAATGATTTCAAGATGAACTAACGCACAAGAATGGAGAAATACAAGATGAATACAAGATGAATTCTAAATTCTAAAGATACTTGCTTGGTTCTTAAGATGGCTTTCTTAGTTCTTCTCTCTTTGCTGATCTCTCTGTCTCTACCATTTTTGAACCCTTATATAGGCCAATATAGCTAGTAGAAAACAACTGAGGATCACATGAAAAATCTCGGTTAGCTGATCTTATTTCATATGTCTTATTCGCCAGGCTTTTGGGAGATGTCGCTGTCCTTCGTGCTGGATGCCGTTTCTTTCGTGCAGCTCCTTTTGAACCGATCTTTACTCTGTCTATATCGCATGATTGTTTCTTCGCGCACTTTAACTGTTGTAGTATTTATACTCTTCTCCTTGGTCTCTGGTTATCGTAGTGATCTCGTGTTTAGGGTTGCCTTTATCCCAGGCGAGGTTAAGTTATGCCTTGTGCGATATTTCGCCCCTACATTATACATCCTTTTTTTTGTTTGAATGTTATTTTTCAGGCATATACATTGTTTTAGTGGTTGGAAAACCAAATTAATGGATGCATGATCTAAAATACGACCATATAAATTGTTCTGCATCCTTTGTAGTTGCTCCATAATTCGTTATACACCTTTTTTTTTTTTTTTTGGGATGATATTTTTAGGCATATACATCGTTTTATTAGTTGCAATGGAAAATTAGTTGTTGCGTAAACTAAAATACGGCTACATAATGTGTTATGCATCCTTTATGGTTGTTTGCATAATGGTTATGCATTTCAATTTTCGATAAAATTGTGCCTAGAAGGATAACCACTTCCGAATTTTTCGTAAAAACATTAAAATTCGATATTGTTGTTTGTACTCATTGTGTAGATCTCCTTAAAATATTTCCAACGAGATAAAATTTGTACAATTCAAAGGCACAGATTTTTATATATATTACGAAAATGTCTAATAGAAAAAAATAAATTAGGGAGGGGCATTTTCGGTTTTTTAATAGTAACCATTTCCAATCTTTTTACCAAATTGCACATTTTTGTTAGTGTACAATTTACAAAAAAGTGAAAACTACTACGAGACCCATTTTTCAGTTTTTTTTTTGCCAGAAAACCCACGGGCTTAAAACTTCTCGCGTGCTCCCAAGTTTGTAGAAATTTTATAATTGTGTTTTTTCGGTGATTTTTTCATTTTTGTGACAGGACTACCCTTTCCTTTAAAAGATAGAAGAGAAAAGAAGTTACTGATTTTCTTTCAACCGAGTGATTGAGGTTTTCTTTAGGTTTCATCGATTTCAAGCCTTGATTGTTGAACCTAAAAACGAGAAATCAACTTTTATCTTTTTTCGTTTAATTCGACTTTGATTTGCTAACTCATAATGCAGACTTTCCTCCATGTCCATTTTTTTGGTGTTGACAAAATAAGAGGATCACAAGTAATTGTAATCAAACCCAGTACCTTCCTCAAACATCTCTCCCCAAGATAAAGTGTTGCATCTTTTTTCTCGACTACTCCTAGAAAACATATTCTCTTTCGACTATCCCAAGGTACTTTAGATGGTACTTGCATCATCTTCAGGATTTACATCTTGACGTTGTAAGTTGGCTCTCACATCACTGAAGTATAAATCTTCGAAACTTTCATACACTTTTAAATAACCTCCTAGCAAAACTGAAAGACTCACCTTTACATATACAAGTGAACATTACAGAGTCTAAAGGTGTCAACCCTATTTCAAATCCATGGAAATGGAAAGTCTTGGTTGCATGTCACCATCTAGCCACAAGAACATTTGAATGTTGCACATCTGAATTTTTAAACCTAAATAAAAATATTGAGGAAAACCCACAATTTTCTAAAACTCGACGTGTAGAAGGATGATTTTTAACAACAATTTGGAAATAATCATTTAGGCTTCCCCAACCAGTCCTTGTCTACATTTTCGGTGCATCTTGACCGGATATACGCCCATCTTTGCCAATTCCGAACAATTTTTGGATGGGAAAGCCTTCCATGTCATAAAATTATGAACGAAACAAATAAAAATTTATGAAAATTTATATTTCAACGTTACCAAAGATATTTCTGTCTTTTAAATTACCAACTAAGTTTCATACTCAAAATCGTGATCAAGCAACATGTTCACAAGAAATTAGCCATGCTCATCAAGAAATGCCTAAAACTAACAAGGTTTTACAAATCAAATTAATTCAAAACATTAATTAACAAACACACGACTCTTCAATTTAATTTTTTCATCAAAATTTTTGCCAACAATCATATCAATTGAACAAAAATTAATAATTAGGGTTTAAGTTTATATTCATTACCTACAATTGTTAAGTTGATAAAACTCCTTGGAAACACTTGGAACTAGCAATTCAAAGCTTCTTGAACAAACCCAATCATATATTCAAGAGGAAGAAGTTTGATGGTGATGGTTGTAAACTGATCCATGGTCGAGTTCTCTGGATGTTTTTAGGGGAAATTGTAAAATGGGAAATGATTACCCAGTTCAACTAGAGTTAACGGGTCAAGCTGGGAAAACGGATAACAAGTATCCGTACCAATAGAAACGGTTGATGGCTAACCATTTTAGAGAGAACTGTTGATGGTTATCCGTTATTTTTCACAAGAACGGCTGACCATTAGCCGTCCCTTATTTTTTGCAGGAATAAACGCATAGGCCTAGGCTCTTCGTAGGCTAACGTGTAAAGGAACTTGGGAAGTGGATGGGAAGTGCCATAAGACCCAGTCTAACAATGCATATCACGAAGAGTCATAACTGTTAGTTATTGACGACTAATTAGTTTCATACTTTAGGTTAGCTGTGGTTATTTCGAGAAGGGGTTTCCTAAACCGGCTAGGATTCTTGGTGGCCATTTGTAACCTATATAAATAGGTAATTAGGCCTTGTAGAATTTGACTGAAGAAATTGTGAGCGAATACAATTTTAGAGAGGTGGGGAACAAGAGACAAGGTTATCGTCTCGGGTAATTGTTGCGGTATAACCAAGTGTTTGCTGGGATTCACACGATGTTGTAATCGTTTTTTCTTCATGGTGGATTTGAGTTGGTGCGGCTCACCGTGGACGTAGACAATATATACACGTTGTATGTATTGGTCGAACCACTACAAATCTTGTGTCTTGTCAGTTGATTTATGTTTCTCGTAATATCGTTCTTGCTTGTGTTTGGTTTACTTATTATTCATCATAATATCTCAAGATCCTGATATTCCACGGTTTTCAGTGATTCCATAAAAATCCGGACAACAACGAGGTTTAAAACCAAAAAAATACTTATCATTAATTATAAAAGCGCCCAAAACTAAATTGAAATGGCTATATCTGGCCCCCAAACATGGGACATAAGAATTCAAATATTACCCAACCATTCTAATAGATAAAATAAATATACTAAAACCGATAAATATCCAAGATAGCCAAATCCTAGAATACGCATGAATTGCCATAATACGACCCTGTATCATGAAATAATGATCAAATAACCACCAGAATACATACAACATTGATAAGTTTTACGATTTCAAGAGTTTGTTGAAATGTTTTCTCCTACTTTGAGGTTCACGCCCAGTCAAAGCCGAGATCCTTTGCAACGAATAAGTTGTCAATGTACTGAGTGATACGAGTTGCTGCCTCAACAATGATTCTCATTTGAGCTACGATTGATGCCTCTGACAATATATAACAAAAAGAAAATCAGAAACGAGGTAAGCATATATATTTTTGAGAGAGTACATGTTGTCATTAAAAATATGTAAATACAGCGTATCTGAATTTTATATTTACCATCTCTTTCCTCTAATATAACAAGGAACTGTGCCTTGGAGGGAATGAGAGGCTTGAAGAATTCAACCGTAGCCTTTAAGCCCGTTCCGTGGTATTGACTAAAGACGGCCAAGTAAGCCGCCAATCCTTGAGATGGCAATGCGTTATCACCCCTGCAAGCAGCACTCTTGTCATATACATCAATGTTTTAACAGAAAAATTAATATACAATCTGTTGTTGATAATTATGAACTTACTTATCATCATAATTTGTAGCTACAATCTGTTGAAACAAAATATTCACCAACTCAATTACCCTCTTGACCAGAAGAAGATTTCTTGTGTGACTTCCTGGAGACCTAACATTGTTTTGTTCAATGTTTCCCCGCATCATTGATTTTAATGAACGAAACGATCTTGACGCTGCCTCCAAATCAGCAACCTAATACAGAGATAAATATACAACCAAATAAGAAATTTTCTTACATAATTCAATAGAAAAATTAAGACAGAGGGAGATCAGATCAATACTCTTGGAGCAAAATCGTCTACTGCAAATTTGGAAAGTGGACCTAAGTGGCGCATGAGATCGGTAATGTAAGAGCATGCTTGAGCAAAAGGTTTCACTTCCATATCTTTATCTTGATTTACGGTGTCTGCTAGTTCTCTGAATGCTTGTGACATTTTTCTTAAAAGAGTGGGAGCCATGATGCTTAATTGATAATAATGCGAAGCTTTAAGGTTCAACAACAATCTATACGTTGGATGATATGATATTATTCATCTATGGGAGGAGGAGGGTATTTATAAACTACTAGAAGGTTGCAAATTGCAACGGGTGAACAAATTGGAAGGAAGAATACTCCTGTTGTCACGCACACATGACACACATGTTACGAAAATACTATGCATCTTCTTTACATAAAAAAAGAAGAAAAACACCCTGTTTGCTTGTCACGAATGGGTTCGCCATTCGCAAATCTACACGTTTAGATGTTGTCCACATGGAAATGTAAAATCTTAAACGCATAAAACGGGTAGACAGACAGCACGCTGGATGTTCTTAATAGCTCAGAGTACGTAAGATCTGTTTCACAGGTTTGATTTTTTGCATCCACTTGTTAATCATCACTCATGAATCTTGCTAATTAAAAACATAAACCTAAATCAGTCTCTATCCACTGTAACAACCAACTTGTAGGTAATTATATGAAGGTTTATTTTTACAACTTGTAGTAATATATCTTTGTTTCACGTGTGTGTCTTAAAGGAAGTTCTTTTGACCTTTTTTGGTTCCTTAATACTACAGCTGGGATCTTAATTATCAAGACAATAATTAGTGTTGTTAGTTGGACATTAATTACTTTTCCTAGACTAGAACCCTGTCTAGGTGTTAGGTTAAATCCGTCGAGAGTCATCCCTTTGTCATTGGCTAACATATAGTATGTGGTCAAAGGGATCCGTACATATTGGCAATTAGACTACAGAGACTGACTGGTTGGATCAATAACATAAGAACACTTGCGAGTTGCGATTGAACCAAACCGACAGCCCAAATATGGACGGATGAATCTTGTAGTCTATGGCATTCAGAAAAAAAATCCAACCATTTCTAAAAATGTTCACAATTCCCGATTCTAAGGCTTAGACCGGTGATCCACACACAGAACCTGGGTTGATATTTTTGGTTCAACATAAGTCGGATGATATAGTAGAATCCAACTATGCTTATTGCTGCACTTGCAAACTTGCAACAGGTGATGTACAAATGAAGGTTGAATACTAAAAAAATAGTACTTGTAGTTGAGCAGGGATTATGCGTTAAAATCAAGACAGTAATTGGTGATGCTTGGCAGCATTAAATTACAGCAAGCTTGTTGGACATATTTTTATTATTGCGCTGTACTCTATAATTATTATTTTACGGCCTCGGTTTGCCCTCTGGTTAAGGGCGGCTACCAAATGTCTTGGGATACAACCTTATATAAAACAAAAAATAATCATAGTCGTTGGATCAGTGATTTCTATCCCCTACTATCTTCGGTATTGTGATATGCTTGGTAGTGCAACCATGGCATACCTTTGGTAGTGGCCTATATAAATCGTCGGCATTAGTGTGATATATGCTTGGTTTGCACTCTAAAAGGTTGTCGCCCTTAAATATCATAGTTAACAAGCAAGCCTTTCGTGGTTATTGACATTTTAGAGGTAAATATTGCTAGTCAAAGATCAAGAAAAATGCAAGAGAAGCCTATTATGCTTGCTTGTTTTTAGGGACGGCCACATGATTACTCTTTGGATAGGTGCTGAAATGTTACTAATTTGCAAGGCGTCTGAAGAACAAGTTTTTTACAACGAATCTCGTAGTTGGTGGCTTATAAAGAATACTAGATAAATAGACAACTAAAAATTAAAACAAACAGATCAAGAAAACCTTGGAAAGAAATTTATAGTTTATGGAAGAAAAATGAGAGATAATTGTGTTGAGAAAAGAATTTTTTGGCTTTTAGATAAGAATCTACGTTAAGTGGATAAAAATTATGAGAAATTTATCGGTTGCTCCAAAGCCCAACCAGGTAGTTATCAAAAGACTTTATAGGTTTCTTTTACTGATTGATCAAAAGAATGAAAAACAAAAAGTAAAAATATCAAAACCTATATCTATAGCGAAGAAATCATAAAAAATCATCAAAATCTCATACATCTACTTCTAGGTGAATGATGGAAAGAACAAGATTAAACAGCATCGAGAATACACAAGAAATACGGTTAAAGAAGAGAGTATACAAGAAATACTGTAGATGATCCGACAACACATATTGATATGTACTGAAGGGAAAAAAGTGTATGATCTCACAATACATATTTATATGTATGATCCAACAGTACATGTTGATATGTATTGTTGCAGAAAATGTACGATCCCACAGTACATATTGATATGTATGATTCATCACTGTAGATATTAATATGTATTATGTAAAAACCTAATTTACGCTTGAATACACATCACAAACTTGGTTTATGTACGATCCAACAGTTGAAAAGACCAGGGGTACAAGTACACCACCAACTTTTTCGTTCGGAAACCTGTATGGACTAAACACTAATACAATTCCGAGAGTTACAACTTAATGAATCTCAATCAAGGAATAATATAAGGATTCCGTATCTCTTTTGCTCACAGTCGGTAGTAAACAGAAACAAGTCCGCGAACCTGATTATACAATCAGAGTACTTGGACGATTCCAAAGTTCAATATCCAACATCAATCAAGTCGTATCCAACAAACAAGGATGGATATACCTACTTTGATTGATTGACGTACAAACTGTGAGATTTCAATTATATAGATATACAAATATAATGCGGAAAAGAAATAACACAGACACCATAAGTTTTGTTAACGAGGAAACCGCAACTGTAGAAAACCCCCGGGACCTTGTCCAGTTTTGAACACCAAACTGTATTAACCCGCCACAGACTCTACACTGGAATCTAATTGAGACCCAACCTACCTTCACAGCGATTCAGTTACAGTCACGCTCCTTATGCCTCTTGAATCTCCCAAGACTCTTCACAATTGATTCCCCTAGCTGACATCCTTTATAGCCTAAGAGTTGCTTCAACCTAAGTGAAGACTTTTAAACCAATATGTCTCCCACAGATAAGCCTATTTTGATTTCCGTTTGATCGTTAGATCAGGTGAGATAGGAAACCGTTTGCAGTAGAGTAAGTCCAGTAATCCTCAAAATCCGGTCTTATGTCTCCCGAAGAGCGGCTTAAAATATTATTCACCTCACAAGAAAAACGTACCTGATATCAATTAAGAATATCGTGATAGAGGTAGTATCTTGTGGAATCACAAAGTTTGAGACGAAGAACTTTGTGATTTCTATCAATCTTACCTGTTGGAGCAAGAGCTCAACAAACAGTAGCAAGATCAGGATACACAAACTATCAAAGATAAAATGGTTCGAAACTGGCTTCACGAATTTCTAAGTGAAGTCGTTAAGTCGTTAAACCTGGTTATCTTTCTCAGTAAAATTGGAAACCTAGGTTAAGAGAGAATTGACTCTAGCTAGTTAGCAACTAGGACACATGGAAGTGTCGGGATTAAGCTTCCCTAGATGCTTGATCTTCTCTTATATACTTTCAAGATCTAAGGTTTCTTACGATTTAAGCTAGGATAGCTTTGTAATCAAGCAAACACTTTTCATCGTTAGATGAAATTCGACTTGAGATTCAAGCTGAGATGAATTGGTAATAAAGTTGTCATTCTCCACCGTTAGATGGTTTAGCTTGAGATAAACACAAACAGGATATACACTTGGATAAGGATGAATCGTAACCTAACTGTATATAATGAGTTTGTTCAAGAACGGTTAAGCAAAGTTAGCCATACGAACATAATAAGCTTAGTCATTTTCATCAAATACTTTAGACTTAATTTGATATACAACCATAACTTAATAGGTGATCAATTATGTCTTATATGTGTTTTAGAGAGTTGTTTAATGCAAAATGTCTCATAGAAATACTTTGAATGCATCTGAAACTATTCGACTGGGTAAGTACATTTACCGGGTACGTGTACAACTTTCAGTTCGTGAGACACTCTTCTGAGGTATGTGTACCGGGTATGTGTACCCTAAAGGCAGTTAAAATCGATCCAAGGCGTTTCAGTACGCATACTGGGTACGTGTACCACCCTTGTGTTCACGAGCAATCGATCTTTTTGGTATGCATACTGGGTATGTGTACTAACAAGTCGTTACCGAACTTAGACCTACGCCAGTACGTGTACCGTTGATATGGAACCAAACAGTTACGCCAGTACGTGTACAAGCTAGGTACGTGTACTGTCCCTGTATCCATATTTCAGTAGTTCTAAAACTGCCAATAATCATTTTCAAACGTTCCCGAATATTTTTAATGATAATCATACACATATCACTGTTCCAAGTTATATTCAAATGATTAACTCGAATCATAATCTAGTTTGTAAACAATAAATTGTTCTTAACTAAATTCATCAAGTAAATGATTGGCTTATAGCTTAATTTATTTTCGAGACATATTTAACAAGATAAACTTGGCTCGAAATTTCTATTCAGGGACGTCTTACACGTTTGGGATGCCCTAGGCAAACTTGAAATTTGGGGCTTTTCACAGGTCACCAAATCACTGTGAGAGATAAAAATTTAGATTATAGGAAGATAGATAAAATTTTGGGCTTTTCTCTTGCTAATCTGTGTAAATGATTTTCCATAAATCTTTGGCAGACTCAACTAAACAAGAAAGCTGCATAAAAATAAAACACCATACAACATGGTACTATCGGCAAACTCAACCAAACTTGAAGTCTAACTCCAAATCCCGCAATTAACTTTCGCTCCAACTGCAACAATCAAACTTCTTGATACAGGAAAAGTAAGTTTAATGCTTTACCGTCTCTATTAGTTCTTTTATTGTGAGCAGGACTACATTTTACGATTTCATAATTTTTTGTTTCTCTTGAAATATGCATCAAATCTCTATTCTACAGATGCCAGACAATCTAATATATCCGCTCACCGTACGATTATCAATTTTAGAATCAGGAGAAAAGTTGCCTTCTCATTTGCAAATGATGCCACCAAGATCTTGTTGAGACTGGCCATGAGGTTTATAAGAGCTATGGGTTCCTTTAATCAATGGTTTCTCTGTACTCAACTTTTTTATACGATCGTATCCATAATTTGTCCATTTTAATTTATATGGTCGTTTGAAATAGTTACCCATTCAATTTGTATGACCATAGATCAACATACCCAACTTATTTTATACGACATTTGAAGAATAATGTATATTTATTTTGTCGTGTCATATGTTGTTTGGACAGTACATTTTTATGAAGAAATGTTATGATCGGTCAATACTTAGACCAACTGAGCGATGTTTCAGTTCCATAATTGCAAAAGACAGAGGGTTGAATCATAAATGATTCTTTCCGTATTGAGCAAAGTATAAGTAGAAGGTCAGAAGCAGAAGAAAAGGCTAGAAGACTGATGAAATTAGGTATTGGGTTCAGATTAATGGGTTCGGGTATTTTACTCCACCCATTTGACGGTGGTTAAGTTAACTGATTAAGGTATAAAAATGTAGTAGTTAACTGATTAAGGGATAAAAATGTAATTTATCTGGATCTCTCCCAACTAGAACGGACCTATTTAACTCAGTCCGTCAAATTAGGTTTGACTGAAACTTTTTCCGGATGTAAGGCTTGACCCAAACTATTGGATTTCCATGACGATTGGCCAAAAAAATATAGGTTTAGTCAAATGTACACTTAATTTTCTTGGCTGTTATGCGCTTTACTTTTAATTATTCTTTTTTGTTTTATCTTTTCTCTCTCCTATATATTTGTTTTTTCTCCGATTTAAAATTAAACGTGGAAAAAAACATAATTTCCGAATTATAAGTCCGATTTTAATGAAACTTATATTTCTAAAATGGGCTCCACAAAATCTACAAAACAAGATCCACCGTTGAAATATAAGTCAAAAAATTAAATAAATTATTATTTAAAACAATACCAAAAATATATAAACTATGCACTTAGGTGCAACTTGGCCAAAACTTATTTTCATAAGAATATAGATTATGCATTCAGGTGCACATAGCCAAAACTTATTTCCTATAAAAATATGCACTATTGGTTCTTATATCCCGGTCTCTTGAAAAAAGATTTGAATTTGCACGTTCAATTTCTTCTCATTTCTTTTAATAAATATGCAATTTCACCATAACGTTTTTATTTAATTTCACTCTAATTTACCTAAATTCTTCTGATAATTCTCTGATTTTTCTCTTACATCACAGTTCATTATTTCATTCATAATTTCATCACAAAATTCTGCTCTAATTTAACTAAATATTTTCCAATTCCATTACAGTCTTATTATTTTCTTGTTTTTTATCTCATGGTTCATTTGGACATCTATCTTCAGCTTGCCACCTAGATATACACTACATATATATGTATGGGCATCACAGTAACCTTAACATACAACTAGTTCATTTTACTATGTGTATAATTCGTACTTTACCACTCTCTCTAGCGATATACTCCCTCTGTTTCAAAAAGGCCGTTCTCTATTCTATTTTTGTCAGTTTCAAAATTGTGTCCAGTTTTTGTTTACAGTCATACTTTCCCAATAAACTCTCTAATATACCCTTAAATTATTATATTTATAAATTTATTTTCGACGGGACCCAATTTAAAGCGTTAAAGAAAATTTATATATAATTAAGGAAACAAATATACTATTCATTCCTTTTAAAAGAAAATAAATTTGGCTCCAAAAATTAAATTCCTAAAACAGTTTATATTCCATAAGTATATAATCTTTTCATCTCTATAATTTTAGGTAGTTTTTATTATTACCATTTTTATTAAAATAAAATAGGCAAAAAACTAAGGGTGGTTAAGTAAAATATTATGGTCTCCTTAATATTTTGATAAAGTAAAAGCTGACACTCTTTTTGAAACGGATGGAGTAACAATTAAGCTTCATGTGAAACTGTATGTGTAATTTAAATTTGGACACCTATCATCAGCTTGCGATACTTGTTCGATATATTTACATAGTTTACCCGTTAAGTGATTCTTTCTATGTGATGTAATTAATATATTTATACATCTACCGGGGCTCAAAATCCCGGGAGATTACCGTGTCTCACATGTATTTGGGTCCCACAGGGGTAAACAGCACCCCCTATAATTAACTATTAGCAAGCTTGAGAGACTAACTGACGATTTCAGTTTGCACATTGCAAATGAAAGTTATGATAATAACACGTAAGCAATCAAAATAAGAGCAATTCTAAACAAACCGCCGGAAAAACTAAGAAAAAAACCGCCTCTCACATTTTTTCTGAATTTTATGGTCCCATGTGGACCCCAGAGTCTATCACTTATTTGGTCAATGGTGGAATCCAGAGTCTCAGTGTTTTCTTTATATTTTTGATATAACTTATTTGAATTGTTGAGTTTAATTTTAGTCTAGAAAATCCTTCACAAGTCTTAGAGTTCGAATCTTTTTACCACTACAACTACAAAACACATCACCACCCCTGGAAGCAGTACTCATCATGTCATGCATCAATGTTTAAAATATAAATATAAAATACACTATTAGTCTATTACAATTTATAATCACAAAGGGCATATCAAAATTTTCTTGTTAATAGATGAGAATTAAGAGCTTACTGATCATCAAAGTCTGTCTCTAAAATATCCTCAAAGAACAGTTTCACAACCTCAATTACTTTCCTCAGATGGAGAACATTGTCTCGTTCGATGTCTGCCTCCAGCATTGATCTCAATGTACGAAACGATCCTGACACTTCTTAGTAGAAAAACTAGTTTGATCCTACTTTGAACGTGGGTCAAACCAAATTCACCTAATCCAAAATATGATGAAACCAGTTTAATCTTAGTTAAACCTGGGCGAAACCAAAATCAACCCAATCCAAAACATGATGAAATCGTTTTCAACCTAAATTACGACAAAACGAAACTAGTTTCATCCTACTTTAAACATGGGAGAAATCAAATTCAAACCAGTCTAAAACAGGATGAAGCCAGTTTCATCTTAGTTAAAAATGGGCGATACCAAATTCAACCCAATATAAAACAAGATGATACCAATTTCATCCTTGTATAAAAATAGGATGAAACTAAACTCAATCCAATCTAAAACAGGAAGATGTACAAAAATACTCATCTAGTATCAACAGATGATGAAACCAGTTTCATCCAGTAAAACATAAGATGTATAACAGATTCAACTAGTTGCAATGGATGATGAAACCAGGCTCATCCTGTTGAAACACAAGACGAAATCAGTTTCATCCAGTAATAACGAAACATTCATTCAATGTAAACACACACTAAACCATGTTTCATTCACTAGCAATACATGATAAAACCAGTTTCATCCATTAGTAAACTAAGATGTACAAAGGATTCATGCTATAGTCTCGTTAGTCTCATATTCGTTAAAATTATGACCAACAAGAGATGCAAACCAGTTTTAATACCTATATGGTCATTAAGTTGTTTTAGGAAAATCAAAATCATACAACAGTGTAGATGGAATGACTTGTTGTGGATTATTACATTAGCGCAATCTGGTTTGCATATATATTACGTTTAGAGGCAGTACCTATGGCGAAGTACATATAAATGGAACATACCAAACCAATGACTAAACAAAATCAAGTTTCTTAACCCCACAGTGTTGATCGTGAGGAGACGGTAGATGAAACCAACTTCTGGTAGTGATGATGGTGATGAGTCTGTAAGGTCTAGTGGCTCTCCTTATCAAGGGCATCCAACAGATACAACATGCTAATTTCATTTCAGTTAGACATGTACATTGCAGATTAAACCTGGATGAAACTGTTTTCATCTAGTTTTAATCTGCTGAAACAATAAACACTGCAAATTAAAACTGGATGAAACCAGTTCCATCATAGTTTAAACCTGCCGAAACAATTCATATACCCAGATGCAAACCAAATTCATCCATAACATACACTTCAACCAATTTCATTCATAACATTGAAAAAACTCAAATAACCAGATGCAAACCAATTTCATCCAAAACAAAATCAACCAAAAATGAAAATAAAATGACCAATTCATCAAATTAATCCACTGAAATGAAAATAAAACCACCAATTCAACAAATTAACCATGCAATTCTGAAAATAAGAAAAATTCAAAGTTAGGGATTAAAAGTTACGAGTTCTAGGAGACATTCTGTGGATAGATATTAAAACCCTGATTCTTCAAATACACTGAACTGATCGATCGATTGAAACCCTAATTCTTAGAATATGCTAGAAACCTCTCATGTTGTAATGTTGATGGTGTTTGCAGACGGTGAATGAAACCAATTTTATGATGGTGTTGATGTTGTGCAAATGGCTGATGAAATTGATTTCTGGTAGTGATGATTGCTAGGAAACGGTGGAGGAAAACGATTTCTGCTACTGCTGATGGTGAGGAGACGGTGGATGAAACTAGTTTCTGGTAGTTTTGGGTGTGGGGAGACGGTGGAGGAATTTGGTTCTCATCTGGATTGTGAGAAGATGAAGATGAAGGACGTTGGTGGTTTTGTTGAAGAGAGAGAGAGAACGTGGTGTAGTTAAACCAGTTTCTTTTCTCATCGATATCTTCTAGGAAGTTACAAAAGGGTAGTTGCGTCCGTTTCAATTAAAAGAATCTCCTATCCATTTGACCCAGGTGGAATGTTTACCCGTCCATTTGACCCAGGAAAAATACTCTTTTAGCTAAATAGCCCATTTTCTGATGAAAGTAACCGTCTGCCACTTGCTACTAATTAATTAACCAAGGAAGATGATTAATTACAACTTGCAAATTAATAACTAATATTTCTGTGTTTTGTTTTTCTTTTTTGGACGCCATTTTCTTTGTAACATTTTTTTCTTCAAGGACCAATAAAGGAGGAGATGTCGTAGCAGTCTAGGTGGGATTATCTGTCAATCTAACATAATAATTGATCATTTTTATTAATAATCATCTTAGGTTAGGTTTAGCGAGCTTATCCACAGCTTTATTATTAGTATTCAAATTCAAGTACACCTCGTAAAAGTCTGACAAGCCTCGAAAGTCCAAAGTACACACAGGAACTTACGATCGCCCATTCCGCACACTGAAGAAGCGCCTTCCATGAAGCATGGTCACGTAATAATTAACAAGCCAGGTCCAGTTGTACGAGTAAGATTAATGAGCATCAAAGTTCAAGTTATAAAAGGCGGTGGATGCCAAAGCAATATATAGGAAGGTTTAACAGAAAGTGACCTAGAGGCATGCACGGATGCACTTGAATGCCAATGGTCTTTATCGATATTTATGATATATAGTCGTCTTAGGTTAAGGTTAGGCATGTGTATCTATCGAGCGTCATCACTTTGGACGTTGGTGATGTAGTTCTAAAGTGGTAAGTAAGGTTGTCGTTCATTCGGATTTGTGAAGATTCGAGTTTTTAAATTTAATAAAAATATATAAACAAAAATTATAAACAATGGGCGAGAGGTATTGGGACTAAGGATTTAGCCAATTCTCATGCATGTGGTTCAATTTATTTATTCTCAACAATTATAACCCAAATAAAATATGATATGGTGACTCTTATTTTTGCCTAAGTAGATTCTCAAAAGATTAGTTGTAAATCCTAAGCATGATGTATCAAAACATTTAAGCTAAGCATATATCATCAAATTAAATGACAAATAATTAATTCAAATCATATTTCAATTTTAAATTAATGCAAAAGTCATAAAAAGAATAAATTAAATTTACCATATGATGAAAATCGACTCCCTCCGTCGTCCCAATGTTGGGTTTTAGTTCTTCATGGTGAAAACATGCTCAAAATAATAACGCATGGCTGAATAGGTGTTTTTATTGAAGAGAATGAACTGTAGTTACAGAAGGCCTTTAGCAAGGAAGATAGAAGTCGTTGAATATCTTAAGCAAGTACAGACGTAAACGATAAAAGGGTTTCGTAGTTGAATATAAGACTGCTTCTGCGACGGTTCGATGTGGGTCGAAGTTCTTCGTGTTCTTCGCGACTGTTCAGTGTGCGTCTTATATTCTTCGTGTTCTTCAGGCCTGGCAGCAGCAGAAACAACAGCAGCATCGGCCTGTGAATCTCTAATTCTCGCCTCCTCAACCTTCTCAGCCCCCCAAACTCTCGACACCCCTTCTATATGACCCAAACAATAAATTTATATAAAAAAGACTGATTAAATCTCTCCAAAATCTTCCAAAATCTCTTTCTTTCTCTTCACGGCAAAGTTGCGGCAATTTCTTGTTTTAGAATTTCCACGCGTATCTGAGCTTTCCTTTTGATTCTAAACTCTTCCTTAGATAGATATCAAGCTTTGGGAAGAAAATCTTGCCTTTAATCTCTCTAAAATTTCCTAAAATCGGTCACACACGTGACTTTCCATATTTTGATGTTGAGATAAAAATCCGTCGATTGAGCCCAGTTTAATCGATTTCAACACCCATGTTAGATTCCTAGACCCATAAGGAGTCTACCCTATGAAAATCAGAGGTTTAATCGACCTCAAACTCCTCCAAATCACTACCACCAAAACTGCCAGAATGTGTTTATATTTTCCCGTCAAAAACATAATTTGAATTTTAAGAAGAAAGTGACCTCCCCCTATCCAGTCCCGGTCTGTGTTTAGTAACTCCTTGGAAATGGGTTACCCCTTATCCAAAATGAGAGTCCGAATAGCAAATGTCCTTCCAGGTGTCTTTAACAACTTTTTGAGCCAATTTCGCCGCAATAGCCTATTTCTCCAAAAACACCTACAAAGGGATAAAATACCAAAATTAGTACAAAAATGGGTACTAACAATATGCACAATAGAGAAGAAAATAGACACATAAATGCGTCTATCAAATACCCCAAAACTTATTATTTGCTAGTCCCGAGCAAATCAAAACTACAAAAAATAAAATCCTAACTCACTGTCGCAGGCATCATCGATTGCACTTAGCATGTGCAACAAGCCTTTAAACCCCTAGGTGGCCCTAGTGGCTGAGTTATAGTCTTGGGAGGGTTTACCAGAGGTGTACCCACAAAACCTTTACTCCAGACCCTAGCTATCTACGCAGACCCTTGGAATGAACTAAAGAACCTCCTTGGTTGGCATACTTATTGATTACGGGAGGAAGTACCCTGATGTGAAATTCCAATTGATGTTTATGAGTTTGCACTCAAGTATACTAAAATTCATATATAAGTGACAGAGCTCTACTCAGATAGTCGCACTATGGACATCAATATCCGGAATCAAACAAATCACATGGATAGATTAAGAAGATGGATATAGAAATAGATGGTTGCGAATGGACTTCAACGCCAATATGAACCTATGACCTAGTGGATTGAGATACTGGTCTGGATTAATATCAACACAACTGACATATACAAGGGAACCAGTGGTCGACAATCCTAAATCTACATCAACAAAGCTGGTATATACAAGGGAACCAGTGGTCGACTTTATAATAAACCCCTTTTTTTTCTTTTTATTTTTTTTAACGACATGATTAGATCTTTTGGATCTAAGCGCATGCTTCTTGTCAGCAGATTACATGGTAATTCCCGTGGATCCTGCATTCCACGCTTGTTTAGGCGATGGAGACAGGGAGAACACACACATATTGCTATCCAAGTGTTAATACTTATTCCGATTGGTCTAATTGGTCTGGTCTGGTCTTTTTTTTTTTAGTATCTCAATCACTCTATTTCAACTCAACAGACATCACATAAAAATTTGCAAAAATAAAAACATAAGTAATAAGATGATTCCGAGATACGGTGAAACTCATGTTATTTCTAACACCTGAGCTCTGTGCCTTTATGAATAGACTCTTATAGACGTTTCCATCTAGTCAGATTGGTCCCTCAACTCCTAGACCAAAATGCTTCCATCCACTTAGATTAGTTAGTGCAATCCTTAATAGGCTTAAATTTCTAGGCTATGGAGTTTATTTATTGCAACTAAAAAGTTTCTCCCATACCCCCAAACTTAAACCTAACATTGTCCTCAATGTTCAAAAGATAAAATTAAAAACATGAACAAGGAGAAACTGTTACCATTTGAAGCAAAAGAGTTAAGGAAAGATATTACCGTGTAGCATGAACCATGGGTTACCTCCCAAGAAGTGCTAAGTTTAAAGTCTTCGACCAGACTAAGAAAGGATTAGTCACCTCGAATCGTATAACAGTAGTCGGAATAACTGTGGGTCTTAAAAACCAAATAGAGCTGGCCAAAGGAAACTGTAATAAACCAACGAAATGAACAAGACTAGCATACCCTTACCTAGTTTCCTGATTAAGAAATTTATATCTAATTGTGGTTCAGGTTCTTTGAAAGGGTCTAAATAAAATATTTTCATTGGTTGCGTTTCTTCATAGGTGGGATCCGAATTATTAGGTCCTAGAGTCTGGAAAAACTCAAATAAGAACTTAGAAGCACATAATAATAACCTAAATAATTGAGGATCCTCTAAGTCAATCAGGTTTGACTTACATAATTGACCACAATGAGAGTAGTGGTCATTCTTAAGCAAATGTGTCGATTTTAATTTCCTAAAGCATTTAGGTTTAGTCTCATAACTTAATATTCAACACATTTGGAATATAAACGTTCCCACAGTTGGAAGAAAACTATTTGGTGGGAAAACAAAGTCAATCTGGGTATCATAGCCTGGGCAAACCACATCAAACATAGGATGGGTTTCTAACTTCTGAGCTTCTTCCTGGACATCATTAGGTTCGGGAAAACGAGTATGAAGGTAATCTTGTAAAATGGTCGAGGCACAGATATCAAGTCCCAAGTGAGGGATCTTTGTAAGAGCTAAAGGTAAGGCACATGGTGAATGATAATCACCCCCAAACTTAGAGTTTTGGGTGTCTCTGGATAGACTAGCTATAATTTCCCTAATTTCTAGATCATCAGAATCCTGAAAATAGTCAATTTCTTCTTCTAGGTTAACTCAGGTGATGTATCCTCACTCAAATTTAAAAGCTCTACGAGTTCATCTTCTTTGTTTAAGACTATTGTTTCTAAGTCGCTAGACTCTAAAACAGCATTTTTAGAATAAACCCATTCCTCTAAACCACTATCGGCTTCGTAATCATAAGGAAAAACTACATCGTCTAAACCGGGGTTATCTCTAGACAAATCCTCATCCTTTGGAATAGGTGAATAATTATTACAATTATTTGGATTTGAACTAGAAATAACATTATCATTATAAAGCTCAATTGGAGTAACAAATTCCTGATCACTATGCCTACATATTTCAGATTCTTTATCAATACTATCCTGGTCATAATCATCATTGTAATAACATGAAAATGGTCGAACCTCATCTAAACTAGTGTTTCCAATGCTAACCTCGTCATCTTGATTATGCAAATAACTATCCTCATTTTCAAGGGTACTATTGGATACACTGTATTGGAAATCAAAATTATTTCGAGCAAGGCTTTCGTTCGTCTCAGCCATTTTCTTGAGGGATTCCTCTATAGAGAATTCACTCAATGGTGCAGTTCGTCTATTCATTTCCGACACAAACCTATTTGTCTGTTCAGTTAACTACTTAAGAGACTCTTCTAAAGATACGGAAGGATCATAATAAGGACTATATTTCAATAGTTTGATTGTATTGTCTAAAGACGAGGTACTAGCACTATAATAATCCTTATTTTCTTGCTCGTATGACCGGTGTGTGTGTGGATAGTAATTGGGCTCACCATGGTATGAACCATAACCTTCAAAAGGTTGGTGTTCCCAACCACTATTTACACTATGGTCGTAATATGAATAATGTCCATTTTGAAACTCAGTCGGATATTCATTGTATTGGCTATTGTAATACCAGTTCGACATTCTTAATTGCAAGGGAATTCTACATAATCACAAACAAGGATGACTCGACCAAATCAAACCTATAAAATCTAGCAAACAACAAGCATGATGGCTCCCTTAGATTGTTTCTAGACCAGCTTCTACTCTTCCAAGAGGAAACTGGGTACAATTTTAGCAAACCTCGTAGGACGATCCGAATAAAGTAAGTCGAAGAGAAGTAGGAGAAGCTAAGAGGAGCTTTGATACCCCCCACCTCTTTGGCAACGCTTCCCTGGATTACAAGGCGGATCTAATCGACTTACAGTAATCTTCCTGAACTTTGAGTTAGGCTAACAAGATACCCAATACGATCCTTTTGAACGACTTTCCTACAAGCTCGTTACCCTATCGGTCTCGTTCTAGTCAATATTTTAAGCTTGGGTTCTCGTTCGGTATCGTTTTCCTAAGGCGGGCAAGAAGAGAACGGTGATGAAATCCGAACCCTTATCTTGTATGGCCTTGTCTTTCCCTTTTACTAGGAAATTAAAATCCGTATTCAAAGCCTCAACATATATGCACCTTAAGGAAGACAGTAAACCCGCTGACAGGGGATTCACGGGTGTTTAGAAGCTTACCTTCCGTACCAGACGGGGAATGAATCGGTTGTAGTCGACTCGGACACCAACTCCTATGTCAGTGTGCGAACCCGAGGGGCCGAGACAGTATCGTAACTGTCGTCCTTCCCTGCAAACAGTTTATATTTAACCTTTAACCCTTCCTTAGGGTTTTAAAAATAATAATGTCCCAAAGTCCAAATGTCCAAAAAAAAAAAAAAAAAGTCCAAAAAAAATAAATTACAAGAATAAAAATAAAACCCTATTTACAATTTCTAAAAATAAAAAGTAATAAAATCTAAAAAATAAAATAAAATAACTATATACAAAAATCTTCTTCTTCACTCCTTTGGACTCCTCTTTTCTTTCCTTCTTTGGCGATGCTTTCCTCTTATAACACTTTTTCCTTTCCTTTTAGCTCCGCTCCAAATCTGAAAAGAATCGAAAAATACCAAACGCGTAAAGAAGAAAAAAAATAATAAAAATAAATCTAAGCAAGTACAGACGTAAACGATAAAAGGGTTTCGTAGTTCAATATAAGACTGCTTTTGCGACGGTTCTTTGTGGGTCGAAGTTCTTCGTGTTCTTCACGACTGTTCAGTGTGCGTCTTATGTTCTTCGTTTTCTTCAGGCCTGGCAGCAGCAAAAACAGCAGCAGCAGCGGCCTGTGAATCTCTGATTCTTGCCTCCTCAAGCCTTCTAAGTCCCCAAACTCTCGACACCCCTTCTATATGACCCAAACAATCTATTTATATCAAAAAGACCGATTAAATCTCTCCAAAATCTTCCGAAATCTCTTTCTTTCTCTTCACGGCAAAGTTGCGGCAATTTCATGTTTTAGAATTTCCACGCGTATCTGAGCTTTCCTTTTGATTCTAAACTCTTCCTTAGATAGATATCAAGCTTTGGGAAGAAAATGTTGCCTTTAATCTCTCTAAAATTTCCTAAAATCGGTCACACACGTGACTTTCCATATTTTGCTGTTGAGATAAAAATCCGTCGATTGAGCCCAGTTTAATCGATTTCAACACCCATGTTAGATTCCTATACCCATAAGGAGTCTACCCTATGAAAATCATAGGTTTATCGACCTCAAACTCCTCCAAATCACTACCACAAAAACTGCCAGAATGTGTTTATATTTTCCCGCCAAAAACAGAATTTGAATTTTGAGAAGAAAGTGACCCCCCTATCCAGTCCCGGTCTGTGTTTAGTAGCTGCTTGGAAATGGGTTACCCCTTATCCAAAATGAGAGTCTGAAGAGCAAATGTCCTTCCAGGTGTCTTTAACAACTTTTTGAGCCAATTTCGCCACAAAAGCCTATTTCTCCAAAAACACCTACAAAGGGATAAAATACCGAAATTAGTACAAAAATGGGTACTAACAATATGCACAATAAAGATGAAAATAGACACATAAATGCGCCTATCAGTTGGCCACCGTGAAAGCGATCGATGAAAAAAATATTGGACTTAAACCAGGCTGCATGGATACGCCTAGAAAAATGTTGTGACCGTGTAGGACTAGAGACACGTCTGGCGCTTACCGTCATTCGGTGGGGCACGTCACATCATGTATCCTACACATTGGACATTTTGTAGATACTGATTGGATATTCTTGGGCACCTTAAAAATGATTCATATTGGTTTACAAAATCAAAATAAACTAATTGTGGTACTAATTTTTTTTTATCTAATTAATATGTAAAAACAAGTACCAAGTAGAGTCCCCATAACCCTTTTATTTTTTTCTAAGATTTTGCATGTCCCAAATTGTTGTTATAAAAAATGCACCAATGAAAAGATCACTATACTCTTCTGCATCAAATTGACTACCGTGTCAAACTAGTTCCCTGTTGTTTTCACCAAATCCAATTGCAAATCCAAATGCCAATCTAAATCTCGACATGCTACTAATAACAACTAGCATAATGGTGTAGGAAGAAACAAAGCCACATATATGTGAAAACTATCCAAGAAGGAGAGTCTAAAGATTTTAACATGTCCGAGTTTTTGGATCATCAACAAACATCCGAGAAGCGAATAGCAGTTGATCAGAAATTCTTAAACAAGGAGATGAAAAAAGAAATTGTCTTTCTCAAAACAAATTTAATTACTGCTATGACAAGCATAAGATTTTTAATGGGCACATCAAAAGAATGAATAACCAATAAATATAAATATGGAAAATGGATTTTAACAAGTTAAAAAGGGTAGAGAAGAAGAAGAACAACGAGACAAGCATCATTTTGCATATAACAACCTCATTGATGATGATGAAGATCATTTGAACATACCATTGTTGTTGTGATTAAAACCGACTGACATGCATTTGCATCTCTTCGTTAAAAGAATCCATTGATCATGAAATAAAAGTAAGTAAATTGAGGTGTTAATATTTTAGAAATAGATAGATAAAGTGAAAACATGTAGACTGGTGTGAGTAAAAATTAGTAGAGTACATATGTATACAGCAGAAAAGAGAAACAATCTTTGGCTAAAACTATAAAGATAAATTCTGTATTGAAGGTAAGAATTCTTCCACTAGCAATCAACTTTATTGGTCCACAAAGTTTTTCTCTCTTATAGGGTGTTTGGATGTACATCGAGAAGTTACTTTTCGACTTCTGTAAGTTGAAAAGTCAGAAGTCAGTTTGGTGATAATTTTTCAGAACCACTTTTAGAAACGAAAAAGTCAGCTTTTTGTGAAGCAAAATAGTTTTTCTTTTGACTTTTGCTTCCGGCTTCTACTTCGGGAGAAGCAGATTTGTATCCAAACGGGCTATTAGATATACTTTTCTATAATGATGGCCATATGGCACAAAAAATTGAAACATTTGTCATGGTGCATATGAACTGGCATGATATTTGAAATAATTGTCATGGTGCATAGGAACCGGCCTACGACCAAACATATACATATATATGTCCGTTTAAAGCTTACATTTGATTAGCTTCAAAAGTTGGGCCATGGACCAACCGTCGAACTATACTTGACTTTACTATCATGCATACTGGACAATTGACTGATTCACTTTGCACGTGATAATTAAGCACCGATTGAGATCCACCAACTATATTACTCTAAACCCCTAGTAAGATTTCTGCCGCTGTAAATCTCCATGCCTTTGGCACCATTTAAGGGGGTTTTGATGATTTGAATGACTTATGATGATTCAAATCTAAACTCAAGGTATTCAACATCCTCCTATAATACAAAAAAGTTTTTTTTCGGTGAAGCCTTTTTTCTGGTGAAGCTTTTTTTTTAATTACTAATATAATCATTGATTATGTAATTCTTAAAACCAATTAGACAAACTACGAAAGGTAATAATAAAAGGTTACTAAGGGGGTGAGTCTATAATTAGGTGCCTTAATGATGCTAGGAGGCGCTAGGTTTGAATCCTGCTGACAACAATTTCCTCGACTTCATTTTTCGGTTAACCGAGTTATTTCACCAGAAATCTTCTAAATGGAGATCAAACTCATCGTAAATAGTTTTTTCTTCTTTATCAATTATTGTACCCGAGGTTTTTCACTGGAAATCTTTTAAATTGAGAAGACCTTTTAGAAAAATTCACTCCCAAGCCTTTGCAATTCTTAAAGTGTGTTCGAGCATCTGATATGGCCGTCCCAGAAGAAATATCTCCATTAAAAAAAGCTAAAAAATCAACCAAAGATGGGTGATTACTGGATCCTTACATTTGGGGTGTTATAAAAGAGAACCATTGGAAGAAGAACTTTGTTAAGTACCCCCATGAGAATCACAAAGAAGTATGAAGACATGGGACATCCTTACCGAGAAGCTAGCGGCAGTAATGCAAACTCGAATCCATTCTACAAATTTGGCAAGAAACCTCATTTTCCCAGAACCGTAAGGATAGCCTACCTTGACGAGTTATTCACATAAAGACGAGGGTTAATTATTCTTATGACCCTATAAAATATGGGTCTTACGATCTCTTGGTGCTGGAATCATAAAAATAATTATTCTCAGGACCCTGAAATAATTATTATTATGGGAAGACCAAAATAACCTTGTAGTTGTGGATATTTTCTGCACAGATTCTAGTTGTGCAGATTGTCTACACAACTTCATATTAATGCGTTTGTTCATTTTTAAAAAGTGGTTTTCTAAACTTATTTTTTCTTGATTTGACTGATTGTGCATATTTACCTGTGTACATATATTGCACAAACTATGGAATGGGAAATAATCATTTGGCCCTTTTTTTAGGTGGTCCCAAGTCTATTTGGTCCTTTGGGAAAACGTGTTTCCTGTTTGGTCCATAATTATTTGAAAATATAAAATGGACAAAAATATCCTTCCGTATTATTTCAGCACTAATTTTCGTAACTTTTCTATTTCCATAATTACTTGAGTCCATGCTCTCTGATGAACTCTAAACTTCCTAAAAAAATTTTGTAGGAGTCCATTATGTTTGATGAACTATCAGGTGTTTAGTAATGCTTTTTGTAGATTCGAGTTCATTCTTAAAAATGAACACACAAAAAAAAATTCATTAATATGAACAAACATAGTTCATTCTTAAAAACAGAGTTCATTCGTCAAAATGAACACCCAGTCAAAGTTCATTATCATGAACAAAATCAGAGTTTATTCTTTCAAATGAACGCCTAGTCAAAGTTCATTATTATGAACAAAAATCAGTGTTCACTCGTCAAAATGAACACCCAATCAAGTTCAATATTATGAACAAAAATCAGAGTTTATTCTTTCAAATGAACACCTAATCAAAGATCATTACTAAATCAGAGTTCATTTTTTCAAATGAACCAACTATCAAAAACAACCCAATTCAAACCTAGAATAGAGTTCATTCTTTAATATGAAGACACACACAAAAATAGAGTTCATTCGAGGAATGAACACCTAATAATTCAAGATCTAAAAACATAGTTCATTCTTTAACATGAACCCACAACAAAAATCCATAAAAATTAAAAGTTCATTTGAAATCGAAGAACAAGTATCAGAAAAACATAAATCTTCATCTTCTTCATCATTTTCAACAACAACAACAGCAAAAGAATAGAAAAAAAACAGAAAATCTATATTATCTTCAACCACAACAACAACAAATAGCAACAAAAAAACGGAAAAATCTCCATCATCTTCATCATCATCATCATCGTCGTCTTCATCATCGTCATCTTCTTCGTAAGAAAAAAAAAAAAAAACATAGAGAGAAAGTAGATCTGGAAAAAAAGAGAGAGAGAGAGAAAACAAAATCTAAAATGATTCCCTTCTCTCTTAATAAATTGAGTATATATATGGTCCACAAAAAGGGTATTTCTTCCACTATCAAATGACAATTACATCATTTATGATGTCATTCCGCGTAGGTATTGTCCACCCTATGACAAAACAGTAATATATATTTTAGAAAAGGACCAAACAGATAGTTGACAGAGTCAACTGGACCAGATGAACTCTAATATATTATTCTTAGGACTAAATAGTGTTTCCTACTTATGGAATCAAAAGAGAATTTTTTTTAGCTCCTATAATAATGTACATACTATAATGTAAAAAATTATGGAAGGTTAATTAACATTGTGGATAATATATGCACACTAGAAAAACACTGTGGATAATAGCTGCACACTAAAAATGTTGTGGGTAATATCTGCATACTAAAAAAAAAATATGAATAATAGTTGTACTCTAAAAAAATTTGCGGATAATATCTGCACACTAAAAAATAAGAGAAAAATTTTAAAAATATTTTAAGGAATAAAAAAATCTTGAAGAACGAATATTTGGTATTTATATTTACGCTCGCTGCGTAGGTCTTTCAAAATCCTTTCTAAATATAATAAATTTGTCAAATTCCTACGTATGATATGCGAGATATGTTATATTTAAGTTTGTTTGACAATTATACCCTTAAAAAATAGAGTTTATGTCAAATTTTATTATATTTTTACACATAAGGTTATTCTTGTCATTAAAATATTTTATTTAATGACATCATCAAAGATCTATATTCATGTGACCCTCCTTTTTTGGCCTAGCATTTTTAGGGGAGACTCCGAAAGAATTAGGGGCGACTTTTTGATTCCCAACCCATAGACAAGGTTATGGGATGTCCTAATGGTTCTGAGAGTACCTAAATGCCCTTCTATAATCGGTAGTTAGTATAGTGGTATTAGCAACCGATTATTAGTTTGTTTAAGAATGGGCTATTGAAATAATTGGTAGATAAACAACATAACATAACTACGGATTGTTAAAGTAGAAATCTCGAATTTCATTTGTATCTGACATTTTGAATTTGGGGCTACTCTAAGAATCGGTAGAACATGGAATTCATTATACTACCGATTGAAGAATTAAATCGGTAGATAATAATATGGTCGTAAACTACCGATTATGAAATTACCAGTACATCCCTTCGACGAATAAAACCACCCAAAACCTAATTTCATTCTCATTTCTTTTCTTTTCAACTCTTCTTCTCCTCTTCTTCTTCACTCCCAATTGTAGAGAGGAAAAAAAAATTCCATCGTTCTTCAACTTCAATTCATCATCGTCGTTCATCGGCGAATCAAAAACAACGTTGATTGTTTTATAAAACGATGACGAGAACTAATGAACCCAAAAAAGCTCGAGTTAAAAACGTCTACCGTGGTGACGATCCAAAAATCGTATAAATATCAAAGAACAAAGTGACTACAATTGCAAATGACGAAGAACATGAAGCCGCTGATATAGGTGGTGGTGGTGAATCTGATACTTGTACTCCCAATCAACTTCAAAAGGCCCCAATTAGGTAAGATTCTACCATCTTTTAGGATTCTATTGCTTTAATTCGAGGAATCGATGAAAAGAATTTCTAGGCTTTTCAAAAAAAAATCCAAAATCGGGAGTTAGATATGTTTTTAAACTCCCGATTCTTCTCGTGTTCTTCATCCCTCAAAAATATCAATCATCATCGGGTTATATAGTTTCAAGTTAAAGACCAGGTTTGAACAATATTTTGTTACACTTAAAGAATGACGCTGGTAAATTAAGTATATTGAGAAAAGCAAATCAATATACATTAACTTGATAAGAATAAATTTGCCTATAAATCATGATTACACAATCAGAATGGGGTATCACGAAGTAGAACTTGCAGTCCGAAGGTTGCGAGCTAAGAGTATCCGGCCAATCACATCAATTCATGAAAACGACCAAAAAAAAGTTACAAAACTTGGTTTCACTAGTCCAAAATTTACTTCTGATCTTAGAAAAAAGGTCGCTTTTCTCATTACCTTCTCTATACTTCAAAGTCACCTCTTTGACCACCACCTAAATCTCATCTTTCCCTCCTTCATAATGCTTCTTCTTCTTCTTCTTCTTCTTCTTCTTTTTCTTCTTGATTCACCACAATGCTGCAGGATTCACCAAACGCAAATTCACACACACAAAGCCAGTAACTTAATTTTAGCAAGAAAAGGAATGTGAAAAGAATAAATACCTGAAAAAAGGTGATGCATAAGTTGTTTGTCAGCTGGACTTTCCCATTCAATGTTTTCAAACCACCTCTCGTCATTCCCCACAATCTTTTCTAGCTTTGGTGTTCTTTGATGCGACAAACAAATCCTCTTCAAATTTTCACAATCAACTACTTCCAAATGTTGTAAACAAGGGCATTCCAGACTGGTTGACCCTTGATGCAAATCACTAAGCTCGGGCAAATCCTTCAGTTCTAGCTTAATCAATTCGGGAAGTAGAACCGGGTTCTTATCGGAATTTGCAAGACTTCTAGCAACCCATAATTGCTCAAAATTCTCACAGGTTTCAATGATTAGGTTTTTTAGCTTAGGAAAGAATCCTAATTCAGGAGTTAAAGCAGTCGATGAGCCTCCAATCAAGCCTTCCTCTGGAGCAATTAGTGTAACCATACTTTGACAGTATTGAATGTTGAGTTCCTCTAGCTGTCGAAGCCGTGATGCAATGTCTAGAGAGAATAGATGATTAATTCTGTCACAACCGTAAAGATCCAATTTCAGAAGATTGTCAAATCCAGCTCCATTTGGAATGACTCCTTTCCATATATTCTCCAGAGATGGCAAGCGCTGCAAGTATATCTTTTTTAGTTTGAAAAATGTAGTGACATTATTACTTCCCTCTCCAGAAATAGCTTCTTCTGAGTTAAATATTTCTCTTAGCATATTACAACCTTCTATTCTAATCTCATCTAAATTCGGTACCCGTTTGAGCAAATTTGAGTCGAAAATATTCACCATATTGTTGCACTTGTTTAAGGTCAGCTGTTTTAATTTGTCAGTGAATCCTGCTGGTACAGGTCCATCAAATAGTTGCTTCAAATTATCCATGGAACGAATGACTAAATCTTCCAAAGCGCTGAAAGTGTTTCTTGCAACCACTGCTTCCTGTACCCTCATCAGAAATTCCATGCCATTGCATTCTTCAATACCAAGAGACTTCATATTTTTGAATCCAACATGAGTTGGAACAATTTGTGCCATGCTCTTCAGATCGTTGCTCTTTTTTACTTTTAGCGTTTCAACTCTTTCCAACAACACCATAATGATTTGACAAATTGGAGGCGAAACCATAAGATCAAGGAAATTGTGACAAGACCTATAGTCTAACCCTGTTCTCTGGCCAAAAGTTACATCCAAATGGATTCTACTTAATCCATCCTCCTCGGAATGAAGCTCACGACGACTCTTATCTAAACTGAAGTGTAGAGTAGTTAATGTACCTTTCTTTAATAAAAATATTAGCTCTTCTAAACTAGCTTTCCTTTCACTTTGCCAGCCTTCGATTTCCCATCCGCTGAAACTTTCCTTCATGTGTAACTCTTCCAACTGAGACAACCTCGAGATAACATTTGGTGGAACTTGCAGAGACTTGTTGTGTGACAAATTTAACGACTTCAAACCAGTTAATTCGACTATCTTATGTGGCAGAAGTTCCAAATTACAACCTTGTAGACTAAGAATTACAAGTTTCTTTAAATGCCCAACTAGAGATATATCAGTTGAAGGATCAAAAACACAATGTTCTAGATAAAGTGTTTGAAGACTTACAAGTGATGAAATCGACTTAGGTAATTTAGAAATACCAATTGAGCGCAAATCAAGAGTTTCCATTTTCTTCATACCTTGAAAGAAACGATCTGGGATGTTCTTCAATGTTTTATTTCCTTCCAAAGACAGGCTCAATAGATGAGGAACTTCAGGTTGGTCAGGAAGTCCGCTGATTGAATTTCTCATTAGTGATAGTCGTGCCAACTGAATATTTCTGGATGGCCACTCAGTTAACCCCTTACCAGCTTCTACAAAAAAACCATGGTCCTCTTTCGATGCAATAGAGATTGCCACATCACGAATAATGTCATGCATCCACACCACCGTCTTATTTTTATCGCGCAATAATAAACATGAATCTGTTAGTAATTGCAATACTGAGTGCAATCTGCCCCTGACTTTCTTTAGATTTGTCAAGCCATGCAAATCAGGATCACAGATAAAGTACATCATCAATTCATTAGTCACAGCTATTTTATGATCTTCTGGGAATAAGCAACAAAGCAGGAAACATCTTTTTTCTATGCCTTGCTTCAGGAAATCATAACTCAATTTTATTGAGCAGAAAACTTTGGAATTCATACCTTCGATTTCTTCGATGTGAGAATCCTTTAGTTGAAGAGCGGTATCTTCCCATACTAAAGTGTCCTTGTTTCTCAATGCCCTGCCAAGCACAACAAGTGCTATTGGCAAACCATTGCATTCCTTGACGATATCTCTGGCCACATCAATATCCGGAACATCACCAACGTTCTTCATGAACAAATCCCATGATTCATCCTCTTTTATTGTCTTCACCTCAAAGCTCTCTTGAAATTTATGAGAACCACAAAAGTTTTTAAGGATTCTTGTAGTCACAACAACTTTGCAGCCTTTGTTTTTTCCATAAGGTATGCCCACATGGTGTAAGTTGAAATCCTCTGTCCATAGATCATCTAACACAATGAGTACGCTTTGTTCCCTCATCAACCGTGCTGATAAAACCGATGCTCTTGTGGTTACATCCTCGATTTGTTTGATCGCTTCAAACTCTAACACATCTGCTATTTTAGCTTGTATCTTTTTCAGTTCCACATTCTGAGATACAGTTACTATTACGACCACCTCAAAAAGTCTATCATCTTTAACTTGGTTACAAATTTGATTAATTAACATTGTCTTTCCAATTCCACCCATTCCATATACCCCAAACAACGTAATCTCGTCGTTGCTCAGCGCTTTCATCACTTCATCCGTAACAGACTGTCTTGATGGAAATGACTCAAAATCTGGATCTTTCGGAAGAAAATCTACACCATGAAGTGAACCTGCACCTGGAGAAACACTTGAAAAATTTCTTCCTTGGTGAATAAGTAAATCAATGATTTTTGTTTCTTCTCTTATCATTTTACCAACGCCATAGCGACGACTGAAATGTTTGATTTGATCAAGATCTTGACCATTCACTAACGCCTCTAGTGATTCATATCGTGTAACTTCGGTATCCACTTGCGCAAACCAATCCTCTACAAGTTGATAAACTGTTTCAAGATTTCTCCTGGCTGCATCAACTTTGAGTTGCAAATCTGATCTTAATACACTCAAATTTTGAACTTTGGTCTTAAGCTTTCCAAACTTTTTCTCATGTTGAACAAAGTACCCAACATGAAGCTTAATTGGAGATACAAAACACTTGATGATCTCAACAGTGGGAGTCACAATCCACTCCGCCATATTCTTGATTGAGTTTTTTAGATAGAAACTACTGTTGGTTTTGAGAAAATGAGATGTAATAAGAAAATTATTATAGGATGATTTAATTAATTATGGTTCTCTCTTTTGTTTGGATAGTGACGGTATTCATAAATTTGGTTGAATTACGTATTAGATTCCTTTACAATGTACTATTAAGGATTAGTGCTTTCTTGGTGTCTTCAGCCGGCCACCTTCCAAGTAATAATCTACCACTTTTATATTTAATCAAACAAATTCACCTCCCCTTTCCATTACAAAAAGTAGAATATTACTTTACTTCAATAGCGCATGAGCTTACCTATGATATGATTAGCTTCGACTTTAGGTTCTGACCAACAACGTTCCGTACACCCACTTTAATTCACTTGACCATCCATATAAAAAACTGTTAAATTCTCCTCCACTCAAATTAGTGTAAGTAAAATTAGTTTTACTCCACTCATTCTCTTTTTTTACATTTTGGTTTTCGATTGCTTTCCCATATTTTATAGCATTTGAGAGTAATTTTAGTTGTTTTAATTTGATTCTAGTGGAGTTTTGACTGGGGCCACCATTGGGCACCACCATCTAAACCAACAGCGCAGCCAGCTGATTAGTTTCCATCTCAGTCAAAACTTTTTTGAAATCAAACCTCCAGCTAGCTTCCTGAGAGACCATATCAACAAGTTTTGAGTTCTTGTTTATGACAATCTTGTACAAACTAGGGAAGGTAACTGCAAGTGGATTATCACCTGACCATGTATCGTTCCAAAATGAGACAAGTCTTCCGGAATGAATATTGAGTTTAGAATTTCACTTAATTACAAGATTATTCTTAGATGCAATAGTTCTCCAACACTGATCCTAGAGTGGAATCCCGACAGTGAGCTCTTCCAAATGTTGGCCAACTTTGTTCGCCTGAAATATTAGTGATGGTGGAACAAGGGACGTAACAAAGACCTTTTTGGGACGGCTTTTGGCCTCTTAGGATGCTATTTTGGCCGTCCCGAGAGGCCTCCATTTTTGTTGTGTTATAAAAGCTAATTTTTAGCAAGCTTAAGGGATCAGCCGTTTTTAACATGCCCACCAACGCTTATGATAATAACACGGAAACAACTGAAATAGAAGCCAGCATGCATCAACGACAACATACAACAAACGCAATAACAGAAAAGAAAAGAAAAGAAAAGTCCACAAAACTACACTCAAGAAGCAACTAAATTAGCACATAGCGAAAAGCAGTACTTAGTTGAAGTATTGATCCAATTCCAATACATAATCAACGAAACATACGACAACGTTGCAATAGGGTCGTTGAAATGTCGTCTCCCACTTTGATTTTCACAGGTTTAAATCGAGTCCCATTGAATTGTATAATCCATTAATGTTATTGGTGATAACAGGTGCTGCCTCAACAATGGTTCTCATATTAGCTGCGCATGATTCCTCTGTCAATACAAAAATTAATATATTAATAAATAAATGCCCATTACTTTAATCTGAATGACTCAACTGAGGCCCTAATTAATCATGCTAAGTTGATCTCTTCATGAAAAATACTCTAGTAAAATTAATTCGGTTTGTGGAAATGTTCTTGAGATATATAGTACTCGTACAAGACAAAAAGAATGTTTCGGACAAAAAACGAAAATGAAAAATCATGAAGAAAAGAGTTCGGAGAAAAATTCAAAGCTATCTGAACTTCATGATAATACTTACCATTTTCCTCTAAGTTAACAAGGAACTGTGCCTTGGAGGGGATTTTGGGTAGGAATCTTAATACTTTAGTCTTTACGCCAGGTTCATGTTGTCTACCAAAAACTATTGAGTAAGCCTCCCATCCTTGGGACATCATTGAATTATCACCCCTGCATGCAAGCAGCGGCACTCATGTAATCAATGCATCAAAGTTTAACAGACAAATTTACATCACAAAGGCAGGCACATCGTTAATAGATAAGAATTAAGAGCTTACTCATCATCAAAATTTGTATCTAAAATCATCTCAAACAAAACTTTCATGACCTCAATAACTCTCTTGAGTCTGAGAAGATTTCTTGAGGGACTTCCAAGATTCTGAACATTGTTTCCTTCAATGTCTGCCTCCAGCATTGATTTTAATGTACGAAACGATTCTGACGCTGCATTTATAGTAGCAACCTGGTACAGGGGATAAATACAAAACCTAATATGAAACTTGCATACTTAATTAGGTAAGAAAAGAAAGGGAAAGAGATCATATCAGATGATTTACTTTAGGTGCAAAATCAGCTACTGCAAATCTGAAATGTGGACCTAAGTGTTCGACGAGAGAGGAAATATAAGAGCATGCTTGCGCAAAAGGTCTCACTTCCATTTCCGTCCCTTGATTTACAGTGGCTGCTAGATCCCTGAAAGATACGGACATTTTTCTCAAAAGAGTAGGAGCCATGATGCTAATTTGATAATAATAATTAATGTCGCGCTTGAAGGTTTCAACAACAATCTATACGCTGCAGTCTGGCTGGATGATATTATCCAGTATCTATGGAGAAGGTACTTATAAGTTTATGGTTGCAAGTTTAAGGTTGCAACAGTTGAATTGCAAAACTAAAATCTGATAGAAGTGTTTGGGCTTCCGACTCAAAACCAATTGGCAATGAGTGGAGTGGCTCCATACCTTATATATTAAGATCTAGGCTAAGGAGTTAGCTATGTGGGACTATTTTATAGTTTCTCCAACATGCTCTGGTGAAGGATATCCCAAGCTTCTTTAGCTAAAGGAAAATGGATTACTCTTGGTAATCCATTTTCCAAGAGCTAGGCCCTGTATAAGACGTAAGACCCAAGAAAGCAGGGCAACCATACAGCGGTCCACGATGTAGAGGACTCACAGAGCCCTACACGTGGAGGGGGAGCATGTTGGAGAAATTATAAAATTGTCCCACATAGCTAACTCCTTAGCCTAGATCTTAATATATAAGGTTTGAGTTGGAAGCCCACACATTTCTATCAGAATCCATGTTTTACTAGGGAGAAAAAGAAAGAAGACAAACACGTCGATGATGATCTAAATGAGGAACCCCAAGTTGTGTATTGGAACAGAAAAAAGAAAAAAGAAAAAGCTGTTTAATTAGCTGCGAATATTAATTTACTTTACAACTTGCTTTTTTTCTTTTCAAATTACGTTCGGGCCAGGAGTACTACTAGTCTAGTCAAGATAAGTTTTTTGGAAAAAATGTCAATCAAGATAATAATTGATGACGTTTGGTAGATTAATACTGTAATTTAAACCCTTTAATTGTCGTGGTCTTAGGTTAGGTTTTTGTTTTCATGTAACAATGATCTTAGGTTTGGTACGTGTATCTATCGAGGGGCCACACTATTGTCGGTGGCTCATCGTGAAAGCCCATGCCGACAAAATATTAGGCCAATTAATTAAACCCTTAATCTATCCTAATCCTAGTTATCGGTAAAAAGATAAAACGAAAAAAGACACTTTTAGAGCATATGGCCATACGTTGCAATATTGCTAATGGGGTGTCCCAGAATATTTGGGGGTGTACCAAATTTTGAATAAGACAAAATATGTTTTACCTTTGGGATGGTACACCTCCAAATAGATTGATACCCGTATTAGCAGTCATGATATGTCGTAGATTGGTATCTCTATTACCCCTATTTATTTGCTTGGAAATCACTTCCATTTCCGTCCCTTGGCTGCTAGATCTCTGAAAGCTATGGACATTTTTCTCAATAAAGTAGGAGCCATGCTGCTAACTTGATAATAATGTCGCGCTCAAGGTTTCAGCAACAATCTATACGCTGCACGCTGGCTGGATGATATTATCCGTCTCTAAGTGCAGGTACTTATTACCAGTTTAAGGTTCCACCATTTTGAATTGGAAAAGCGATAGTTGAATAAGGTTCAATGTATTTCATGGTTGGTGCTACTTGCTAGAGATAAAAGGAAACCCACGATAACAGAAGCCAGGAATCGAAAGTCGTATACTGCAACAGAAAAAGAAAAAAGAGCGACAAGTTGCTTTTGTCTTTTAAAATTACGTTTGGGCAAGTAAAAGAAGAGGAGTACTACTAGTCTAGTTGGGATCATCATCATCATCTGTCAATCAAGATAACTTTTCAAAAAAAAAAAAAAATCAATCAAGATGAAAATCAATTTAATCAATTGCTCAGACCCTTGTAAAGAAAATCTCGATTAACAATCTGCTAAGAGTTAGGTCGTGCTTGCAGTGCCAGTGATAAAGAGTATACTGCAAAGGGTGGTGCTGGAACTGAACCGGTGGTGGCTATGAAATTAGTTATGAGTAGGTGGATCTGAAGATAGTGACAGATATAATGATAGTGGTCGATCGAGAGGGTTATATAAACTGAAGATGGCTGTGGATATATGGTGGTTGAATATTAAGTGGAAGAAAGGGACTGGTGATGGATGGTGGTGGTAAACTGTAAAGGTGGTGACTTTTAGAGATGGTTTGGGAGGGTGATTTAAATTGATGGGGTCAAAGATTTTTCCTCTGATCAACGAGGAGAAAAATCAATTGGGAAATTAATTAATTGGTGCAAATTTTGAAGACTAGCAAAGGATCATCGATTCTGGTGGAGGTAAAAATGCTTCGGAATAAAGATGATTTTTTTTTATTATTTCTCAAATTTGAGTTGTAAGATCAAAGTGGAAGATTCTGATTTGGAAGGATTGGGATTAATGGTGTTTGTGGAGGACTAAGATAATTATTAATATAAACCGGAAGGCATGATGGTTTTAGGGATGTAATTGGGGGTGCCATTGTTTATACTTGGAAATTCCGTGATTAATCACCACAATGGCAAAATTCATGTTTGTGTTGGATAAATGATTAATCATCCCTCGAGAGCCTGCATCTCTCTTTGGTTGTTTTATAATATCATCATTAATGTCTGAATAATCCAGAGTTAATGTCGAAAATAACCAGAATAAAGGTAAGAAAGGTAAGAGAATAATATCTAATCTATTACACCCCCTTAGTCGGAGCGGGAGAAGAGCAGACGCTCAGACTAGTACGGAAACGAGTAAACAGCTGTCGAGGAAGGCCCTTGGTAAAAATGTCAGCATATTGATTTTCCGAGGGTATGTGTAAGACATGAATGTCACCAATGCGAACGCGATTACGTACGAAATGTATGCCAATCTCCACATGTTTGGTGCGTTGATGTTGAACAGGATCTCCAGACATATAAACTGCACTTACATTATCACAGTATACAATGGTGGCACGTCGTACAGGAAGATGTAACTCAAGAAGTATGTTGCGAAGCCAAGTAGTCTCAGCAACTGCATTCGCAACTCCCCGATATTCAGCTTCAGCACTGGAACGTGAGACTGTTGCCTGACGCTTGGAAGACAAGGAAACTAGATTATCGCCGAGAAAGATGCAGTAGCTTGAAGTTGGCCGACGAGAATCTGGACATCCTGCCCAATCGACATCGGAATATGCAGTTAAAGCAGAAATTGTAGTAGCAGATAGAAACAAGCCATGATCAAGAGTACCCTGAAGATAACGAAGGATCCGCTTAAGGGCCTGCATGTGAGGCTCCCTATGATCATGCATAAACAGACATACCTGCTGAACTGCATAAGAGATATCCGGTCTAGTGAAGGTAAGGTACTGTAGAGCCCCAGCCAGGCTTCGGTATAGAGTTGGATCCTCAATTATTGGATCAGAAGTTGCACTGAGTTTCGAATGAGTATCCACCGGTGTGGCTACGGGATTACAATTCGTCATGGATGCCCGTGCAATAATATCCTTCGTGTAGACTGATTGAGACAAGTAGAGACCTGAAGAGGAGCGGTGAACAGAAATACCCAAAAAATGATGCAGCGGGCCAAGATCAGTCATAGAAAACTCTCGTTTCATCAATGCAATAAAACGACAAAGAAGTTGATTAGTATTTGCTGTTAAAATAATATCATCAACATATAGTAGTAAGTATGCCGTCTCGGATCCGGATTGATAGACGAAGAGAGAGGGATCACATACACTACCCCAAAAACCACAATTAGTAATAAACTTGGAAAAACGCTGAAACCACGCACGAGGTGCCTGCTTTAGACCATAAAGCGATCGACGTAGTCGACATACATAATCAGGGTGAGCAGGGTCAACAAAACCCGGAGGCTGATGCATATAAACTGTTTCAGTCAAATCCCCGTGTAGAAATGCATTCTTGACATCTAGCTGATGTATAGGCCGAGAGCGTGAAGCTGCAATAGTGAGCACAGTACGAATAGTAGCCGGTTTGACAACCGGGCTAAATGTTTCAAAACAGTCAACTCCAATCTGTTGGGATTTACCATTTGCAACAAGGCGTGCCTTATGACGCTGCAAAGAACCGTCGGCATTAAATTTGTGGCGAAAAAGCCAAATAGAACGAATAACATGTGCATCTCGTGGCCATGGAACAAGTACCCAAGTATTAGTTTTCAACATGGCATTGTATTCATCTAGCATGGACGCATTCCAGTTAGGGACCCTAAGAGCATATAAGTGAGAACGAGGCAATGGAGAGATCATATATTTGGATTGGACATGAAGATATAGTTTGTGATTGGGGCAGAAAATGCCGCGTGAGGCCCGAGTAACTGGACGAGTAGTGGGAAGGATGGGTGGAGCCGTAACAGTGGTGGTCTGAACAGAGTTTGGAACTGGAGAGTCCTGACTGGGAGAGGCAGACGACACGGAAACTGTAGGTTATTCAGGCGAAGTAGTAGGAGCTGGACTCGGTGGAATAGGAGCAGAAGGAGCAGTAGGCATTGTAGGTCTGCGCCTGTGGGGAGGAGTATAGGGAATAGGGGAACTGTGGGCAGCAGACGAAGAGGTTAAAGGTGCTGCTGACGGGTAAGCGAGATTGTCAGCTAAAGAGTGATGGATAGGCGAAGGAGAGGATTCAGAATCTGTAGGATCGGTGGGAGCAACGGTTGCAAAGGGAAAAAAAGTTTCGTCAAAGGTAACATGACGAGAAATGATTATTTTATGAGTGGCAAGATCAAGACAACGATAACCACGATGATTGATGGGAAAACCAAGGAAGACACATTTAGTAGAACGGGGAGCAAGTTTGTGAGGTGTGGTGGAGGAAATATTAGGGTAGCAAAGACAGCCAAATATGCGAAGGTGATCATATGTAGGTTGGCGACCATATAGAGCAAAAACAGGAGAACGAAAATGGAGAATTTTGGTATGAAGAATGTTATGTAGATAAACGGCCATATGAAGAGAGTCGGCCCAATATTTTGAAGGAATGGAGGCGTGAGACATAAGCGTACGAGTAATGTCGTTGACACGACGAATCATACGCTCAGCTTTTCCGTTTTGAGAGGAAGTTTGAGGAGAAGAGAAGCGGAAAACAAAGCCATTTGTATGAGCAAAATTATGAAAAGAAGAGTTATCAAATTCACGACCTAAGTCACATTGAAAACTTTTGATGTCACGCTCAAATTGAGTTTTAATAAATGAGTGAAATTCCAAGAATTTTATGTAAACCTGAGATTTGAACTTTAAAGGATAAACCCATAGATAATTAGTAAAATCATCCAACAAAATAAGGTAATATCGGAAACCTGTCTCGACATGTGATGGACAGGTCCATAAGTCACTATGAATAATATCAAAAGGTGCAAACGTATTGGAATTAGACTCAGAAAATGGTAATCTAACATGTTTGCTAACTTGACAGGAATGACACAGTGTAGAACATGCACTTTTAGTACATGAAATAAGACTTTTGGTGCGTAGGACATCTAATATAGCCTTGCCAGGGTGGCCAAGACGGTTATGCCAAACATTAGGCGAACAAACAGCAAGAGAGATAGGTTGAGGAAGGGACATAGTGGGAGAAGATACGACGGACTTGGTGATAGGATAGAGCTCTCCAGAACTGTCACATCGTAGAATAGTCTTCTTCGAAATCAGATCCTTCACACAGAAACCAGATGGGTCAAATTCAACAGACACGTGATTATCAGTAGTGAATTTACGAACAGACACTAAGTTTTTGATAATATCAGGGACAAAGGGTATCTTTGAGCTGAAGAATACGAGAAGAAAGGTTTATGAACTTGGTACCACTAGTCGTAACCGGAATGATGTTTCCATTGCCAACTAGAATAGAACGAACATTGGTAGAGTTGAAAACGTTATGTAGCGTACCTTGATTTATAGTGAGGTGCGATGTGGCACCGGTGTCCATATAGAACGCATCGTCAGGTGGTTGATGACTCATGGAACTATACGCCTCTGCAATGTCGTCTGGTTGGAGTAGTTCAGTGCTGGGAGTGAGGAAATCTTGGCCACGGCCAAGTCCAGGCGACCTACTGCGTTGTGTACGTTGGTGATGTTGCTGTGGAAAAGAGGTTTTGCTATGCGGCCTGCGGGGTAAAGAGGAAGGTTGCTAGGAAGGTGCTGTAGGGTACGGACAAGGGGGCAATGGCCAGTGTGGTGGCCAATACGGCTGGTAGGTGTGCAGGCGAGGCATAGTTTGTGTTGGCAGTAGGGGTGGTTGAGCCACTGTGTTGCTGCCACTGGAGGTAGGGAGAGGACCACGTCGGCCATTGTTTGAACGATTTTGCCGCTGTGTATTGCGATTTGTAGAGTAGGCAGCAGCAGAAGCTAGTGTTGTAGGCGGAGAGGCTAGGGTTTGTTGGGAGCGTCGAATCTCCTCCGTATGAAGTTGTGAACGAGCAGTATCAAAGATTGGCATGGATTGCTGAATGAATGAGGCAACGGTGTTGTATTCCTCCGGAAGTCCATTAACCAGTTGGATAACCAACCTCTTTTCATTCATGGGAAAATAAAGATCACGTAATCGATCGGACAATGATTTTAGCTTATCACAGTAATCATCAACACTAGTACATTCAACAAATTTAAGATTGAAAAATTTACTTTCAAGGGTTGCAGCGCGATTACCTTTGTTTTCTTGAAAAAGCTTCTTAAGGTTCCAAATCTCTTGAGCAGTGTTGCCAGATTTTAGGACGGTAAGCATTAAGTATTTGGCCATGGTAGAGAACATCCATTTGTGACAGAGAACGTCTAGTTGTTTTACGGTATCGACATCAAGATCCGCTGGCGTTGCTGATCCGTCAATAAGAAAGAGGAGACGGTGAGCTTGAAGATGAAGTTCAAAAAACCCATGAAGAGTATTCATCCTGTTTAATGTCTAGGAGAATGGGGATTAAGGTTTTGATGTTTGTGACAGCAAACGCCGGATGTAGAGTTTTTTTATCACCTGCCATATGGTTTTTAGGAGAAGAAAAAAAAAGAGAGAAGAGGATCGAGGTTAGGATGATACCATGTTGGATAAATGATTAATCTTCCCTCGAGAGCCTGTGTCTCTCTTTGGTTGTTTTATAATATCATCATTAATGTCTGAATAATCCTGAGTTAATGTCGAAAATAACCAGAATAAAGGTAAGAAAGGTAAGAGAATAATATCTAATCTATTAGTTTGATTTTGACGTTGGTGTTTTTGTTGGTGGCGCAGTCGTGGGGCATTCATCAGTTTGGGAGAAGAAAATGGATGGTCTTGTGATCGTAAATCTCCACCATCATACTTGACTTTTATTACAGCAGTTAGCTTATATTTGAATAGGAGGGTATTTCGGGTATTTCAGTTGAACATGTGTTCATCTATTCCGCGTGTATACTCATGTTGACTCAACTAACCGAGATTTGGATGGAATACTTAACGATAGGAGGAAACACTAATTTCAATCTATTTGGGAAGGAAACGCAAATTACCAATCTTGGGAGGGGAGGAAACGTAAAATAGCCCATCTTAATTTGGGGGCTAACTTTGTTCAGGATATGCGATCGAAAATGAAAAACCCAAAGCTATCATATAATGGTAGAATTTTATTAATGTGAATAAGGTTACTGGGTAAGAAATTAAAGTGATAAATTCATAGGATCCAGAATTTAGTAGGTGACCTTGTAGAAACTATAATTATGTGAATAAACGGTAAAGACTTATTAGTACTGTCGTTGGACCTAAAATGGTGAACCAAATCATATACTCCGTTTGTCCCACAAAAAGTGGTGCTTTCATATCAAAGATTAAAAGGGATGGGTGGCTATAGCGATGGTTAGCTCATTTCCGAGCTTGCGTGCGGTTGACTTTGGGTAGATCGGTAGATGTTGAGGTTGACAACTAGAGGTGTAAATTTGGACGGGTCAGTACGTTTATGGCACAGCACAACACGTTAGAATTCGAGCACAGCATGGCACAGCACATGACCGGCCCAGCACGGGCACAACATGTTTGTTTAATGTGCTGTGGTGTGCCGGAAAAATAGGCACATCACATTTGATGCATATTTCACAAAAGAATTATTGTTTTAGCCAATTTCTGACAATTTATTTTCATTATGCTAATTTATTTCAGTAATAATACATGTACTTACTAAAATATTTCAAAAGTATTTATTTTGGAAAACATAAAATAAGTGTGCTAGCACAGCACAGCACGGCACAACATGTTTATTTTTCCGGCACACCATAATACCGCACGCCATTTAACATAACACGTCTGAATTTCTGGCACAGCCAAGCACAGCACGCAGCAAGCTAAGCACTTGACTTCATGGGCTGGGCTGTGTCGGGCCGCCATGTTTTACACCTCTATTGACAACAACCTCAACAAATCCGATAAGCTTCTAGTGGGCAGTCGAACGAAGCTCAACGAACTTCCACTACAAAATTATATATTTTTGATCTATCGGATCTAATCAACTCAAACTATCTGATTTCCGAATTTGTTTAAAATTATTTGAATTTGCCCGCTCAATTTTTTTCTCATTTCTTTTAATAAATATATGCAAATTTAC
>JAJJMB010011750.1:684066-762793 GCA_023531105.1 Papaver atlanticum | reverse complement strand
CTAGTGTCTTGGTTATTTTCACTCTAAAAAAACAAAAAAACAAATTTTGATTAAAATTTTCTCTACTTTTAGTTTAAATTAATCTAGCTTTCACAAGTCTTACGAACTCATTCTTACCACTATTTAAAATTACATCAGTAAATGAACCTCCTCTATTATCGTGCAGCGACGACCCATATGACGAGACATAATTGAGAGCGATTAGAGGGAAGCTGGATAGGTATTGGATAGAGTGCACGCGTGGTGATAATTCCTGGTTATGGGAGCATGAATACACGACGTATATGAAAATTCCACAGTGTCGTCATATTTCCAAAAAGATTTAGGTTCTTACACTACCACAATTATTCCTCTGGACTTGGGTAATGAGGTTATGAACATGTATAATAATCCACCAGGGTTAAGCAGCCCTATACCTGCACTTAGATACATCGTGTTTTTAATACATGAGACACATTTTATCATTAAATTAATATTAACACACAACGTAAATACATTAGGATATTACGAAGGTGAATCTTACGAGAAGTGAGATCTTTTTTGTTTGAAGCATAACTGAGATATATATTTATAAATATATATACGCACAGTATTACTTAAATGATTGGCGGTGGTTTTTGGATGATGTATATAGCAAAATTTTACAATGCATGTATAAACATTTGGCTTGAAGCAAAATGGAATACTATTTCACATTGAACACGACTGAAAAGCAGAATAAATTTTTTTTACATCAATCATAATTCAATTAAAATAGTGTTGTTACAACATGAGTTATTTCAAGTACATTATTATGAAATAATTATCGCAAAATCTGTGGAAGATCTACGTTAATCTGTGGGTTATTTCTAGTACACTATTATGAAATAATAATGGCAGTTCATATTGTTACTATTGTTTTCTTAAAAGGAAACCCGGGGAGGGGTATTTATTGATCAAATAAAAAAGAAAATATAAAAAGAGGGCCATATATAAGACCTTTCATCCAAAGAAAGAATAGAAGAACAGAAAAACGAACAAAATAGAAAAAGTTATCTACACCCATATGTAAGAAGCTCATCATTGTCTCTTCTTTATTTATTTATTTTGATAATTCAGCTGGAAAGAAATCGACCAGGTCTAGTAAATTTCTCTATTACAATTTCTATATGATTAAAAATAATCGAACCTTGCACGAAGTAAACGATTTCTAATATTTTCATTTAGGAAAACATCCTAACCCTATAATCTTTCTTCTACATATTGATCGGTCCACAAATGAACCTGTCACAACTTGTTTATTCATTTTTCATAATTAGAATATTCTTTATAATATCATCATGAAGAAACAATTGTGGATGGTAAACCAACCATTTAATCCATTGGCATGGACGGGATATGCATTCAACCTCGAACAATTGAACGAGAAGAAAGATCAACTGGGCAAATATTAGGAAGAATGTATCCGCGGTGATAAGGCTTGGTTTTGGGTACATGGACACAATGTCAAGTAGCAGGTTATAACTCTATGTTGAACGTCATGAACATATATAACCTTCAATATTAATTTTGAATCAAGCAGCCATGTACTCGACCTTATATACGATCGCATGTAAACGTGTTACTATGATGTGCATATATGACCAAGCAAGAGGAGCTTATAAACTCTCGGAGTTTTCTCTGCGGTTTAAACGGATTTCCAAACCAACCAGTGCAAGTGGATATGTACCTTATGCGTAGACCTGGAGGACCATCCCCTATTGGTTCCGAAATACTTCTCCCCCTTGGATAGGATTCTGTTTAAAATAGGGTTCCATTTATGAAACCGAGTTTAACATTCTTTTTATCATTTTTTTATTGATCACTTTATTTTTCAAAGAAGTTATTCAGCGATTTTGATGAAGTTAATTTTCTCTTCGAAAGACTGTTGTTAACGCTATCAGACATGATGTGGTAGCAATGCGTTGCACTTAGCCTCCAACATGGTTCATTTCTCAACCACCTAAACATAACATAACTTTCTCCAAGAAAAACATTGTTTTTTATTAAATTTGGCCATTTCATGACATCTTTAACATCCTTGATTCCTCAACTGATCAACAAAAATTAAATTTACATTACAGTACATGACGGGATATCATGATTAAGATAAGCTTCAAAAAGTCAGGATGCTAGTGCTACAAATTCAATTAGGAAGACTATAATCGTGAACGTACGTTTTAAAGTGCCCCATTTCAACCAATAGGTGACAGAATGTTCCAACATCATATGACATCGAGCTACATTTCGTTGCACCTCTTTAAACAGAAGTATTACGTCTTCCATGAATTTTTGCAGTAATATGGAAGAACTTCGTATTTCTCTCCGCATATCATTCTGATGAATGCAAGATTTAGCTTCCTAGAATAAATCATTTATGTCAACAAGTTTTTCACTTTCTAACATAAAATTTGTCCCAAGAGATGATTTGCGAATTAGTAATTACATAATTTTTTGCGTCTGACTTCTGGGATTGACATTTGTTTTTGAAATAATAGAAACGCTTTTATTATGTTTTCCAAACACTTTTTTTGGATCACTCTTAAAAATTATTCTTCGGTATACGTGTTAACCAATGCAATGAAAAATTTGCAAGGGTCCATATATTAACTTTTTAGCTCCGTAATCAACGAGCTCGCCGATAACTTTACTAGAATTAAAACTACTTTGAAGTTCAATCAAAGTTCCTTGGCAAATATATTTACTTTGGAGTTTAGAGAGGTCGTCTAATACAAGATTCTTGTGTGATCTTCAGTCCAACCACACTTACAGAGATGTTTGAGTTCACCTTGAAAGGTTACTTTTCGACTTATTAGATAATTGGAAAAATCACATGTTAGTTTGGCGACACGGTTTCATAAACAAAAGAGTTTCAAACTTTTGTGAGCTGTCGATATTTTTCTAGGAAAATGCTAGAAACCACACTCTTGATGATCGCTTCTTTCACGCGTTCACATGTGTCCGGTTGACGTGGCTAGTTTTGGATGAATTTTTATTACACGGTAGCACGTAGCAGTCAATAGTAGTGAAAGAGAAACCTGGACCACCAGTTTGTATGTTGATCCATTTCAAACAGCACAAAATCACTTTAAAGATCTCATCTTTAAGCAAATATGAGAGTCAGTAACCATGGATGAAACCTTTTTCTCTCCAACACCAAAATCTTCTACTAACAGAGAAATAATTAGCACAAAACATAATCTGGGAGTAATCTCTTAGAAAGAGGATACAAGAAACTCTTAAACTCATAAACCACATTATTTCCATTCCTCTGTAAAAGAACTTTAATATCCTAGACAAATTACTCCCAGTGAATCACCAAAAAAATAACCCAATTTCACACTGTAATCTTGGGTTCAAAAAAAAACCCAATTGCATTTCAACAAAACTCTCTCAAAATCTCTAAATCAAACATACACATTCTTCTTGTTACAATCAAATGTTGCTGCAATTTCCCTTCAACTTTATAGAGCTGAATACATCGAAGTTTGTCTGACCAACTTTAAGTTCAAATTTCATTCACGAATTTAAGTACCACTCATCAATTTTCCTTTAAACTCAGATTTGGTGGTACTGTATATATTTTTTTTCTTCTTCTGGTTCATTGTTGAATATTCACACGTGCACATTCTTAATTGAACAACTACCCTAAATCTCAATCATATGTAACCTAAATCTTTACCACAAACCTAAATCATCACCACCAACAAGAACAACATCAAAAACATAAACAAAATTACCCTTGGAATTGATAAAATAAAACCCTAAAAATTTCAAATTTTCAACAAAATTTAATGTTCTCTCTTTCGATTTAGTGTTCAAAATTGATGGATCTTCAAAAATCAAACACATCCAGAAGATCCATCATGACAGAAACAATCAATTTGGTTAAGATGTGAGAAATTGGTAGATGAAGATAAAGTTAGTAAGAGAAGGAGGTTTGTTTTATTTCTCTCTCTTCAGACATTGACGTGGAATAAAGAAAAACCACATCACATCTCCACATCACTTGACCAACTCAGAGTGCGGGTAAGGAGCGAGAAAGTGGCGATCCGCCTAGCGGGACCGATTTTTCTAGGTGTGGATCCTCAAACTAATACGAGAGCAATGATGTAGATTTTAGATCATGAAATGATAGAGGCATTAATTTTGGATCACGACGAAATTTTAACCCAAAATGTAAATTATGGGCTGCAAAGACTAATTTTGGATCACTAGCACACGTGACAATTTATTACCAGCAAGGTGGATTTTTGGTCATATAACATATTTAAGTGACATAATGTAAATTATCCCCTGAAGATTTTTGGGTTGTATTGCAGATTTTCTTTTTGATGACACCAAATTATTACTGTAGGCATCCCTTGAGACAAATAAAGGGTCCTTGGTAAAATTTTGGCCTCGTCTTTCCTCCAAAATCTTTCCATTTTTTTCTCTACTTTTTCAGTCTCAGTCTCAGCCTCGCCACCACTAATACTCTGTCCTCTCACTCTCTCTCTACAAACCCAATTCTTGTGTTGTTGTCTAGAGAAAGACAGAGGCGGAGATTACGAAGTCTAGGGTTCTTCAAATCTCAAGTTTGTCAAGGTAAAAATCTGTGCTTTTATCTAAATTTCATTCAATTTTTGCTCCCTTGCTCTTTTTTACATTGTTTGTTTTTGTTTTATACTTAGGGTTTTCAACGATTTTGAAGAGATAGAAATGGGTTTTCTTATTTGATAAAACTCTGGGTTATGTATGCAGTTTCACTAAAATTCATCCCCTGCGCCCTTGAACTGTTTGTAGAAACACCTCAGAGAGGAGCAAAAGCTCCTCTTCAGCACCTTTGTGTTCATCACCACCAGTTCCAATTCACAGATCTCCACCAGTAGATGTTCAGCACTCTCTGTCACCAGTCCACCTCTTCCTTGTCTGTGCAGCATAGATTGTTGCTTTGTTCTTGAGCTACAGCAACACCACAGTCCATAAAGTCCAAGTACAGCAAGAAGAGCTCTCTGTCGCCAGTTCACCATCTCTTTCTAGGTGCCTTGCTGTCTTTGATTTTCTATATTCAATTTCCAAGAACATCGTAATCATGTGTACCCAAATACCATGTTTGATTTGGGTTGAACCTGGTTTCATGGATTTTAGTTTCAAAGCTTATTTAAAAACAAACTTACACTAAAATCCGGGTTTGGTTAGATGTGTATGCATGGCTTTGATTGTGTGAAACTTTTCTTCAATTATAAGTTTTTGAATGCAATGGAGTGGTGCAGAAATTTCAACTGAGTAAGTCTATTAGTTATAGAAGAGGGTCGCAGTGTAATGAATGTAGTATCGGATATGGGTGAAGAAGGCTCAATTGAAGAGGGTTTGATATAATTGTTGTTGTACTGAGTATAGGCATAGATAGATGTCTGGCTCTGTACACTGTCGATCGCCTAGTGTGAGTCTGTGTATTAAGTTGAAAGTAAATAGAAGGACCAAATTTTATTAATGTCAATTGCTTGTTTATGCAGTTACACTAATATTCGGGTTGTTTTTGTTCCATGCAACAGGTACATTGTATCGACAAGGAGGGGAATTAGTGAATTACATTCGCCTTTAAAATGGTGGGTGAAATTTGGTGTTTGGGTGTTTCTCTTTTTCGGTTATTGATATGTTGATTTTCACATTTTCATGGTATTTTGTTTGCTTAGGATAATGGAGACTCGAGTGATAGCTGGAGTTTTGATGTTGAAGATGACGAACCTCAATCATCAACCTACGCCTGTTCAAATGGTAATCTTCCTCACGGTGGAGCTAGTTCGTCAAACCCAATACGATCCAATACTATATCTTACTTTACTTCAATGGGTTTCCCAGAAGAATTAGTGCTTAAAGTAATTGCAGAAAATGGTTTGTACATATCCTCCTCATAAGATATTTCTAATAGTTTCTGGATTAAGTGGCTAATTTTATAGAATCTCTCTTAAGAACTTCATCTTTGTACATGCAGGAGAAGGGAACGAAGGAAGGATACTGGAGACTCTCCTTTCATACAAAGTGAGTCAGATATTTGGTTAAACCAGTATGTTGAAGCTGAAATTTCTTTGATATTCAATTTTTTTGATACATTTAGTTGAACCTTTTATGGTAGTGTTCGAGGAATTAAACTTGATTATGGAGTGAGTCCCTTTCTGTAGTAATTTTGTATTGAATGAGTCCCTTTATGCAGTAATTTTGTATTAAACTTGATTATACATTTCCTGTATTGAGTGAGTCCCTTTCTGCAGTAATTTTGTAGTTACTTTCTTAAATCAACCTATCTTGACCATTACTTTTGCAGGAAATTGAAGAATCTTCGCCACATCTTTCCGAAAAGGATAGGAAGATGTTGGAGTTAGTGGAGATGGGCTTCCACATTGACGAAGTCTCGGCAGCTATTGATGCATGTGGTACGTATCCCAGCCATTAAGTTTTCGGCGGTGTTATGATCTTTAACTTGCACTCAAGAATCCTGTGATGAGTCATCCTTTGTAGCTTCCTCATGTCATTTCTGCATCTCCATGATTCATACCTCACTAAGATTAACCAAAATCCAAGTATTCTTAATAGCTTTACTTCTTTACTGGGTTGTCCTATAAGGGACTCGCATCCTTGCACTGTCTTCTAGTTCTGAGCAGCAAGAGTAGGTTGAGCTACATTACGCCTACGTAGATTTGACTCATGTATTCACAGATGTCAAGAAACTACAGAGTAGGTTGAGCTGCAATGACACTCCCTGTGTGCTGCTCAACACTTTGTTGAACCCATTTCAGACCCAGATGGAGGATTTTCTGTGATAGTCTAGTGACTGATCATTCCTACTAGTAAATCTGGCGAGAGTGAATTTAGCCCAAGTTTTGTATGGTTTTGTTCACCAGTCCCTTTAGAGTAAATTAGGGACTACAGACTTTCTCTAAGGCCACTACAAGCCCTTTTCCTCGTGTCTGCCTCTTCAGACCATACAAAGTTCTTGATTGCTATCTCAAATTCCTTTATGACACTCCCACACCACCTGTAAACTGACATATTTGTGAATTTGTTGTCATTGCAGATCCAGACACTCCAACCCATGAGCTTGTGGATCACATTTCTGCTGCCCAGATTTCAAAGGCCACTTCTCTTGAGATTCCCAAGGTTGACAGTCCTCTGAATGGTAAGAAAAAGAAGTTGTTTGAACCGGAAGATCAATGGGAAAGAGGCATTGGTTCTTGTAGAAGTAATGGAAGGCCAGAAATGGAAAAGCGAATAAAGCTATCACCAAAAGCTGAAGATGTCCTGAAGCCAGCATTAAGTAGGAGGCTGCCAGATGCAGCTACTGGTTCTCCATACTTTTTTTTCGAAACTGGTGCATCTTCCTACTTACACAACTTCAAACCTGAGTTTGTGGACTCGAAATCCTTCAGTACAATTGCAAGTAGAAGAGCGTATGTTCATAACTTACCAACTGAGAACAGATTTCGCTTACTTCCTACTCCTCCACTTACAATTTTCAAAGCTTTACCACATACCGCTGATTGGTGGCCATGGTGGGATACAAGAGTTCAGTTTGGTTCTTTGGATACATGTAATGGTAGTTGTAAACCAACAGAGGTAATCAGAAGATCAATTGCAAACTGCAATGGGGCACCAACTTCAAATGTTCAGAAAAGTATTCTTAATGAGTGTCAAAGATTCAACTTAGTATGGACCGGGAGAAACACGGTGTCGCCACTTGAGCCGGAAGAATTAGAAAGGCTGTTGGGATATCCGGAGCACCATACTAGAGGTGGTGGAACTAGAACTGATAGGTATAAAGCTTTAGGCAATGCGGTTCAGGTTAGTAATCTTCCAATATTTATCTATTTGCTACTTAGTTTATCTTTCTTTTCTTTTCAATATTGCTAAACGAAACAGATATTAGATAAAAAATTCAGTCGTAACCACATAACAGCTGGTACAGATCTTCTTCTAGAACGAGATGCATACCTGAATTGTCTTCCCCCATAGATTCATTTAGGAGAAGCCGTCCAGAAGTTTAAATTTCTTAAGAACCTAGTACATAGAAGTCTTAAGCTGTGAATAGTATCTTCATTGTCTACCAAAGCCCTGTAGAATGGTTTTATCCTTAGTTATTTAACCTTGGTGTTGTGGATTAGTCAAGCCTTCAATAAAGAGGACTTGGCGATGAAAGTTTCATTGCACTTTTAACTTCTGAGGCCATAAAAACATGTCAGATCCTTACATGTTCTCATTGGCAGTAAAAATAATTTTGTCGTTGTCCATGATTACCAAGTAGTTGACATGGTAATCATGGACATGCGTAAGAGCCTGGTTCAGTTCAGAGTGTTCATGGTGCATTTGAAAATTCGTGCCTGTCTCCTTACTTCTGTTGTAACAAGCATGTTTGCCATCAGTAGGTAGCATGTTGAGTTAGATAAAGATTATCAGGAATCTGACCGTGATAATACTACTGCTCTCATGGATGTCATTATGTGATCCTTTTACTCTATAACTACTACTTTGGTGGAACAATATTGATAAAAGTTAATGGAAGTAGCAGTACTTGTAGTCTCATTGATACCTAAGTTTCGGATAATAGTTTCTCTGTACATGTTTTGAATCTTTGTGTTCCTGTGTTAAACTTGGTTAATTCTAGTCTCGGGTTTACACTGCAACCTTTATACAAATTGGAAATACCTACTTGGTTTGGGTTGAAGGAACGAAACAACAGTGCTTCGTATAAATTTGCTATGCTATGTAACTTTCATTTTTAGCCAAGGTTATTTAAGGTTATTTGGATGTATGACAACATCGTGGGACTGAAGCTAGTCATCTTCCAATTTTTCTTATTATATGAAAGTAACGAATTCTCGCTGTTTTCGCAGGTGGACACAGTAGCATACCATCTGTCCACACTGAAAGAAATTTTTTCAAGTGGCATATCTGTCCTTTCTATCTTCCCTGGTATTGGTGGTGCGGAAATTGCACTTAGTCGTCTTGGAATTCCTCTGAACTTGGTTGTTACTGTTGAAAATTCAAAAGTGAATAGAGCAATATTTCGAAGTTGGTGGGAAAGCAATGACCAGAAAGGTAAACTTGTTGATTCCATTACAGATCTCCATATGCTTACCTCTCAGAAGATAAAAGAATTAGTGGGTTCCTATGGAGGATTCGATCTTGTCGTAGGAGGAAGTCGGTGCAATGACATGACTGGAAGCAGCCAGAGGACTAGAGACCAGCATGAAGGGAATAACTCGTGTGTTCTTGACGAGTTTACCCGTATATTAGAAGAAGTTAAGCGTCTTATGGAGGCAAACTGACAGATTTTTCTTAATTGCGAGAAGTCGAATTTTTTGGAAGGCTTCTTAATCAATTGGCATTGAAATACAAATTTTCATTTTACAGAGTAGAATTTTGACTACAGAGAAGGGAAATAAACTTACTGTACAGGGTCAGAAAGAAATTTTAATAAGCACAGGTACAATTTTATGGATAGAAGAGAAAACCTCGTTGTACAAAACCTCGTTAAGCTACATTCTTCTATGATTAAAACTTCTGTCCGAGTTTTGCAGATAAACTCGTAGAACCTCTCCTAATTATTATATTTAGATTGTAGAAACTCTCTTAATTTTTCGTTTAATGCTATTCGCACTTTCTTGTTCCTGACGATCTATTATGAATACAATGTTTGTTCTAAGTTTGTTCTAAAAGTGTAAGTTAATGAAATTCTCAGAGTTTTAATGTTCAAAGGAATAGCTCTAGCTCTGTAATTTACTGGATGTGTTGATCAGATTGAAACAGGGAACCTATTCTTGATTACTTTGGATAAAGGGAAAGTGATGCATCTTCTGTTTGTAGCTCCAGATATTACTGCACCAGGAGGAAAGATGTTTCAACAAAGCAACAACCGCAACCTGGAGCAGGAGATGATGTAATATGTGTAGGCTATAGACTCTAGGACTGGCCATGTTCAAGAACAATGCTCCCCAGTTCAATTTTGTTTGCTGAAAGAGTGCAGTTGTGAGCATTGATCCTGGAAATGCTCCAAAAATGCAGTGGGAAATGCTTTTGACCAGCTCATGAATAAGTTTGAGTACACTGCTAATTCATTACAACAACTAAAACTACCCTCCACTTCAAATTATAAGAATGTAATTGAAAATTTTAAATAAAAAAAAAAAAGTTAAAACAGAAATATTTTTACTGTCATGTCAGGCAAAGAAAAATACAGAAGTAAAAAAAGAAGTATGACCAGGCCAGGATAATGTTTTTCTCCTGGCTTGCAGACAAGTCGAATTCAATCTTTTCCTGGCCAAGATTGACCTACATCAGGCGTCCTCGACATGTTTTGGCAGCACAACGGCATTTCATCTTCTTTATAACGCCATTGACCTTAACACTCTCTATCTTGTACCCATAATCGTAGGTTAGTTCCTGCATTAAACTCATGACACAATTTATTTAGTAAACGATAAGATGAGATGAAAAATATGTAAAAAGAAAAAAAAGAATATTTACCTCCATCGGAAGTATATCCCTATTAGTATCAGCGAATAGCACTATTCGTGCATAATTAACGTCACGGTGATCACTCAGGAATTAGATCCCATGTTCTCACACCCCAACCTTTATGTGGAATATGGAAAACCTGCCAAAGAACATAGACACGAACGTCGTAAATTAAGATTCCAGAAAAGTAAGAACATGTAAACAGAAAAAATATATGAGAACAAACCTCAAGCTTGAATTTAATCCACACTGTGTTATTTTGTTTCGACAACTAGAACCACAACCACAATGCTCTCCGCATTCATATATTATTCGCTTCGTACTAGTTCTCAATCTGATATCAATGAATAAACTAGCATGTTAGACATGGACTGTTAAGGCTGACATGCACAAAGTTGAGTTACTGTGGAATTTATTTAAGGAATTCAAGCAGAAATATCAGTTTCACCTTCCATCATGTACAGAACGATACGGATACGTCCCATTAGGCTGTGCACAAGGAAAAGTCTTGGGATCAGAACAATCTCCTTCACATTTGCAGCCGAGGGTGATTTTTGGGCTCTTTACGTTTTTCGCAAATACAAGAGATTTGCTATATGTAAAATCTGTACGTAAATAATTGATTCACAAATTACGGTTTTCGAAAATACAAGAGATTTGCTATATGTAAAATCTGTACGTAAATAATTGATTCATAAATTACGAAACAGATGGACAAATATATAAACAAGATAGAACTTGTATCCAAGCAAGCAATTGAAAGCATGAAACTTACTCGTGGATTCAAATGGTATACCATCAAGACCATTATTGGTTGCTATGATCGGGATTTTTTCTGGATCCGCACGGGTAATATCTTCGCAGCAAAGCCTTGTGTTGTGTAAAATGAAAATCAAAATTAGCTCATGCATTAAACTAAACTAATTAAAAGAAAAGATTTTTTCGGGAAATTGCTTGTCCATACCCGTCTATAGCATTGATAACTCCAAAAGGATGGTTTAAAAGAACTCGATCCTGGTTGGTCGTTAATATTTGTCCTTGAAGACGCGTAAGGCGATATGTTAGCCCATTGGAAACGCCCTCTTCAGATTTTACAACCTGAAACTGGGATAAAGAGTGATTGTACTACATGATCAGGAGAAATTCAGTTACACATCCTTTTGCCAGTACTTACATGATAAAGCCCATCATACGTGTATGCGTTTCCAATAGATTTGCCCTCCTCTTTATGCTTTCGAGTAACTCGTACTGGAATTCCGTGCTCCTCATTGTTCTGCAAGGCGAAACAAATGAAAAGTGTCATATCTTAAAGCAAGAACATTTGATAAAAAGCAAGAAAATTGAAGTAATTGTAGAAGTAGACATTATGTAGTGACATTAATAGAACGAAATGAGAATATGAATATAAACCTTGAGAGCAAGAATTCTATCCTCAAACTCCTGGCCAGTTTGGCTAGTATAATACAGTTCTTCTTCAAACAACGTAGATAGCACAACAATTGATGTTGCTACTGGAAAAGTATAATCTGCGTATTTTTTGTGCGCCAACTGAAAAATTAAACAAGTTATTGCAATATCAATCTTTATTAGTTCTTACGCAAATACGTCAAATTAAACTATAAATAAGAAACATTTCGTCAAAAGTGACTTACGAAGTCATCTTGGAAACCATAATCCACTTCTTTGAAGCCGTGACTATGAAATCCAACAGCTGCCATTTCTCCCCGTGACAAAAACTGATAACCAATTCCGACTCTTGTATATATGTATGAATGACAACAAATGAAAGAAATGAACAGGCCTTCGATTTTTCAATTAACATAAGATAGATCGGGATAATGGATACAGACCTGGAAAGTCCCTAAGGCGTTTAGTTGGAAACAATATAGTGTTTCCTCTCGCATCTAGCAAATTAAATGAAGTTTTGTGAATAACAAAATACAAAACTTAATGTTATGTAAATATCAGTAAAGCGATGGAAACTTACCTCAGTGACTGCTCTCCTACTAGGTCGATTATCTCCCTCCTGTAAAACAAAAACATTTAGCAAAGCAAAAAAACAAAAACACAAAACAGTAAAACAATAATTTGATCAATTACCGCGAAAAGCCGGTTTAATTTATTTTAAAACAAATCTCTTGTATTCTTGAGAGCAATATATTTAGGAATCGTTGTTTCTGCTGCCGGTAGTATTGATGATGATGATGATGAAGGTTGTTCATTCATCATTGCTTCGTTGATGGATTTCCCGGCCATTGACGATGCTTGTGTTTAAAGAGCTTGAAAAATGAATAGTCGGTCAGTAAGATGGTAGTGGGAAGATAAAAGAGAAGGTTTTTTCACCTAAATGAGAGAAAAATGATATTTTATTTTGAATGCTGCCGTGAAAATCTCAACCAAAAAGGAATGGATATATATTTTTACCGTTATACAACGTGGCCATGCACAATAGTTTCTTCTTTGGTCAATCATAAACGTGGCCATGCATAAACGTGGTTTACCGTTTATGGAATCCATGCCTTCCTTAAACAACCAAATCTTAATTTCATTGGGGATATTTTTTTTCAAATTTTTAATCTCAATTTAGAATCATTTTTAGATGTTTCTTTTTTTTCTAAATAGTTTCATCACCACTACTATAACTTTTCTTTTAATCACGATCAACCTTACTTTCCAGTTAAAAAAAAAAATCATAAAAGAGATCAGTTTGATAATCCTTAGATAATCGTCTTTTATTTTATGATGGAACGAAAAAAAGCCAAAAAATCAATTAGTGGTTGCAACAAGAGCAATGCTATATTTATGGTACGGCGGCCTAAAGTGCCCGCATCATGGGAAAGGAGGTATTACGAAGAAGAGGGGTCTATTTCTTGGGAACAGATTGTGAAGGCTCAATTGTTAATAAAATCTTTGGATTGGGATAGTAAGATTAAGAGATGTTTGGATTGGGATGCTTCTTCAGGTGATGAAGCGTTAGGAAAGGCAAAAGCTCGGTTTTGGTGCAAATTAAATGGCATTCCCTTCAAATCTTTGACAACCGATGAGTACGCTGACATGAATATTGATAAAGATATCGACTGGAACCCTGAAATAGATCCTGAGATATCATTGGCTTTGGACAACCGGCATGACATTGTTAATGAAGGAGCGAATGATGGGCCATCAGAATCATCAGATGATAAACAGAAATGGTTAACCAAGGATTATTTGTTCCACAAGGATGTACCGGTGATACCTATATCTCAAGGATGGGGACCTGGATTTGTCGACTAGGAGGAAGACGAATAGAATCGAGAATGAATATAAAAATATATGACCTTTTACTTTTGATTGTATTCAATTTTGAATATAAGAATGAATAAATTTTGTTTTGAAAACTATATTTTTTCATCGGAAGAGTTTGTTTCCTTTAGGGTTTTCTGTTGCATATTTTGATATAATCTTTCCATCCAACCATACAAGAAGTACAAATAGACATTTAAAAAAACTATCTTCATAGAAGAAGACATTCTGCAAAAGCAGGAGGATGAACACCAAAAAACATGATTTGGTAAGGGAAGTCTTGCTCACACCGAGGTGTGGAAGTATCTATTGGTGGCATTTGATAACTTTTCTGTCTGACTATTTTTTGTTGCAAGTCCTACTAAAGCTCAAACTGTCAACTACTAGGCTTGAAACACCATTCAGATACTTGAAGAAGCAATTTAGCATATCCTTAAGTCAGGAGCTAGTAAACCAAGACTACTTAAAAGAGCAAGATAATTCTTTCATCAAGATTATAAGATGTTTAATTTATGGAAGAGAGGATTTTTCACCTTATGCACCGCCCATAGAAATCTCATTGTTCGTTTAGCATACACATTTGGTTCGATTACATTTCTGCATTTTCATCTTCTTCATTTTCTTTCATTATCATGTCAAACCGCACCTTGGATAGTGGAAAACTGTTTATTAGATAATAACTTTGTGACAAGAAAATTCTGTAAGTGAAGACTTTGAGTTTTGCGGCATATAACTTGATAAAAACGATAAAATCCAAACATATGCTTCAAATCAAAACACTAAACCTAGCTGATTAAACAAGAGTTTCAAAGGAAAAAGACATAAGCACCTATCATGCGTAACATCCAAGCAGTTGAGGGTGCAAATCGAAGTTGCATCGGTAACCAAAGAAATTTAGAAAACCTAATTTAAAAAGTTGGAGTAATGATATGCGCAACACTTTTTTCATAGGGCGAGTCAGGCTTAGTTGACCAGGCTATGGGTATTTGGAATCGATTAACCATGTACAAGTAATTTTTGGAGTCTACTTCATTGGTCGATTATTAAAGAAGTACCTACAGACACATTTCGATGCTCAAGTAAGAGAGAGCTAGCTCTAAGCGTAGAGGAAAAAGAAATAAAAATGGTATACCTTTGAAGTTGCATTGGTGAACTCCTGGCACTAACAAAGACGCCATGGCTTGCGTACACTGGGTGAAAAGAGCGGTTCACAGAACTTTTAGTCATTTTGAAACCAGTACACACATATATAGACTTTAATCTACATACCTACCCACAAAATTTGTTTTCTTCTCAAGGAACTAGAAGACATGCAAATAGATGATCTCCACTCTCAAGTGTTATGGTGTGACATTTGAGGCGCTCCCACGCATGATAAAAACTGAGAATAATGCATTCTGCAAAGAGCCAAAAACAAGTTGAAAAGGTTTGCAACAGACCACCCATTTTATAATGTTCATACATGGCTAGATTACATGAATACTTTTATATCTTTGATTCTTGTTTCCCTTCATCTCCATCTATAAATTGAGCACAACCCTCATCCCCATTCCTTCATCAACAAAACATTTAACAGTTCATAAACTCAATAATTTTCCGTCATACCATAAATTTCAATTTTCTAGCAGTGAAGATGATGATGATGATGAAGAAGAATACTTCTTACTTGGTAACGTTCGCAGCGGTGGCTTTGTTTGTGATGATGATGATGAGCAACATGTCTGTGTCCAGGGCTGCTTGTGTGGCTATGGAACTACAACCTTGCTTAAGCGCGATTGCAACATCGGCTCCTCCGACTGCACTATGTTGTGCCAAGCTGAAGCAACAACAATCTTGCCTTTGCCAGTATGTCAAGGACCCTAACCTTGGAAAATATGTTAACAGTCCAAACGCTAAAAAGATGGTACAGAAATGTGGTGTTGCAATTCCAAAATGCTAGACTGTGTCACGCTTACAAGAGTGATGATGGTTATTATTAAGGTTCTCATGTTAAGAAGAAGTAGGATGGACGGAATAAGTGTTTAGGAATGTTGTGCACTGGTAAATCCTGATGTCGTCCAAATAAAATGTCATAGACAATAATTTAGAGAAAAGAAAATTTCATCTTCTTTTTTCGTGCTGATCTGTTCGTGTAGTCACTCCATTGATCTGATCATCGCCTTTTTGATCCATCTAATTTGCGGAAGGATACAGAAGATGTTCCATCCGTCGGTTTTTACCCTGTTCTTCGTAATCATATTGTTGGCTTATGGCTTATCAAATCTACTCATGAATATTAAAAAACAACAAAATTTTCAATCTGATCAAAGGCACACAGAAAGGCAGACAATTTCATTTATAGCACATGCTTTATCCTGCATTATGCAGAATTTCATTTTACACTGATGATCATGAAACTTAGATGTTGCCGAGCTGATAAACTTCCACTGCTGCAGTTGAAGAGTTGGCTTTGCTCTCAATGCATGCACATCAATGCTTGGGGTAAGAAGTGTAAACTGCATCAGGGAGATGTAGTTTCTGCTCCGGTTACTGTTGTAGGTGTAGAAGCTCCTAACAGCTCCAATGCCTTCACCGTTGCAGGGACAGACAAGCCCAATGAGTTAGTTCCTAACAGCTCCTACTGTGAGTTTAGAACTACTGCATACAGTATTCCAGTCTAATATCCCAACTGTCTCGAGTATCCCTACCAAGTGCAGGCTCCACTTTGCTCGTACTTTCAAAGCTGTTCTTCAGAAAGTCGTTGCTTCGCCCAAGGAACTGGCACCCTGGATTCAACTCCTGCTCTTCCATGTTTGCATTCTCCATATGTACATTCCACAGAGCAGTCAAGAAAAGAAAGCTTCTACCAAGAAAAAGATGCAAATCAGGTCCATTAACTTGGCCTTGAATCAATGGGAAGAAGTTAATGGTTGTATGAGGCTGATTCATAATGTGCTGGATGAGCACCGGCATATTCAGAAGCTACGGGAAGAAGTTAAGAGGAAGAAGACACTGCCGGTAAGTCAAGAAGCTACTAACCTCCGGCTGTGTAGAGGCAAACTGCGGAATGGGATGTATGCCGCAGCTATTCGCACCCTCACATCCAGTGGTGTTGCTCCTAACAATGAAGGCACCTTCAATGAGCTTCGGAGTAAGCATCCATCAGCGGCTCCGCCACAGATTCCTTCTACCCCAGTAGCGCAAGAGGCAATGACGGCTTCGGCTGATCTTGTTTTTGGTCGTCTTGGAAGTTTCCCTAAGGGGACTTCCTGTGGAAGAGATGGGATTAGGGCGCAGCATCTTTTGGATGCCATTAGTGGTTCCGCAGCTGCCATTTCAGAAGAGGTACTCGTAGCCATCACAGAGGTGGTTAATCTTTGGCTTTCAGGCCTGTGTCCACCTGTTTTGGGGGAGATCGTTGCGAGTGCACCGCTTACACCCTTGATTAAGCCGGGAGGTGGCTTGCGTCCCATTGCTGTGGGGACTATATGGAGAAGGCTAGTCTCCAAATGCGCTGCAACACATGTTGGCAAAAGAAGTCAATGCTTATTTAGGGGATTATCAGTTTGGAGTGGGTGCCAAATGTGGTGGAGAGGCGATCTTACATGCTGTTAACCGTATGATTGAGGTGAAAAGGGACTCGGACAATCTTTCCATGTTACTGGTAGATTTCTCGAATGCTTTTAACCTCATGTAATCCATGCTTTCTGAAGTACGTAATTTGTGCCCATCGATTTCTCGATGGGTTGAATTCTGTTACGCTTCTCTTGCTCGTTTATATTACATGGATCATGTTCTTGCCTCTTCCCAGGGTGTACAACAAGGGGATCCTCTTGGGCCTTTATTGTTTGCTCTTACTCTTCACCCCTTGGTTAAAAAAAATTACCGTGCAATGTGAGCTTGAATTAGAAGCCTGGTACTTGGATGATGGTACCTTGATAGGAGATACTCTAATGGTTGCGAAGGCTTTGAAGATCATTCAAGATTATGGGGGTGAAAGGGGTTTGCATTTGAATATAGCCAAGATGGAACTGTTTTGGCCCTCTCAAGACCCTAGAGCTTTGGTTCCAGGCGTTTTCCCTCCAAATATCAGTAGGCCAACTAAGGGTGTGAAGCTTTTGGGTGGGCCGGTCAGCCTTGATGCTCAATTCAATAAAGATTTGGTTGTTAGTAGAGTGCGCAAGACTATAGACCTCATTGATGTTGTAGAGAAAATAGAAGACCCTCAAGGTGAATTGCTTTTGTTTCGGAATTGCACCGGTGTTTTGAGACTTTATTTCGCCTTGGGAACAACCAAGCCTGATTTTTTACAAGAAGCTCAAGACTTATTTGATGCTCGTCTGTTTCAATTCCTTAGACACGTCATTTCTGGTGATGGCCCTGGCTACGGACTCCTTTAGCAAAGGATTTCTACTTTGTCATTCAAACATGGAGGTATGCGTGTGTACACTATACAGGATACCAAACATTATTGTTTTCTTGCATCTTGTTTATAGACCCTAGAGCTGAAGTCCACGATTTTGAGGGGTGCTGGAATCAGTAGTAGTGGCCCCTCTCTTCAGCGATCTTTGGACTCCTTCGACTCACTGTGTGTCTCCGTTTCTCCTCTTTGCTCAAGTAATTTTGCCACCCATTCCATGAACTCCTTGGCAAATATTTACTTTGATGCTGTAAAGGAAAACATACCCACCAGTTATGCTATGTCAAAGCGTGATTCTGTTTTATGGCACTGCAACCAAACAAAACATGCCTGGGACTTTTTGATGGCGATTATAATTGTGGGGATTAATCAAACTATTGGCGCAATTCTCCGGTACAGATTTGGGATCCCTCTCTTCGAAGAGAATGGTGCTTGTCCCTTCTGCAAGAGAGATATGGATATTTTTGGTGATCATGCCTTGCATTGTGCGAATGAAGTTAGGCTTAAATTTAGACATGATTTGGTGCGAGACACTTTTGCGGACATGTGTTACCGTGCGGGTGTGCCGGCTAGGAAGGAGGTTGACTTGGGGCTTCTTGCGAATAATGGCATTGCTTTGAGACCGGCTGACATACTTGTGCATAATTGGGATAATGGTCGTGATATGTGTTTGGATGTGACTGGCGTTTCGCCTTTTACCGGTGGTGGAGTTCGTACCTTTACCTCGGGTCTCGCCATTAAAATGTTGTTACTCGTAAGAATGCTAAATATTTAGAGAAATGCACGTCTCATGGTTTTGGTTTTGAGATACTTGCCTTTACCACCTTAGGGGAATTGGGTGATGATTTCATAGACTTTCTGAAGCGTTTAAGTACTTCCTTCTTGGTTCTCCTTCTGGATATTTGCAATTTGCACTCCCTATTTTCTGTAACTTTGGTGCACGTTAAATATTGTTTTAGACTCGGACATTGTGTTTTCTCGTATACATGTTCTTAGTATTTTGTTTGATTTGTAGGTTGCGTATTTTTTCCATGCATGCTACAAATATAGTTTTCCTACACAAGTTGGATAGAAAACTGATCGAGTGAATGCCTGGCACGACGTCATGGCTTGCGCACAGTGGGTGAAAAGCGCGGTTAACAGAACTTTTAGTCCATATGAAACCAACACATACAAATGTAGACTTCAATCTACATACCAACACATGAAATTTGTTTTCTTCTCAAAGACATGCCAAATAGATGATCTCAACTCTCAAGTGTTGTGTTGTGACATCTGAGGTGCTCACACGCATGATAAAAACTGACAAACATGCATTCTGCAAGAGCCAAAAAAAACAGTTGAAAAAGTTTGCAACAGATAACCCATTTTGTAACGTTCATACATGGCTAGATTACATGAATACTTTTACATCTTTGATTCTTCTTTCCCTTCATCACCATCTATAAATTGGGCACTACCATCATTCCCATTCCTTCATCAACAAAACAATAGTTCAGAATTTCAATACTTTTGCATCCTTCCGTAAAATTTAGTTTTCTAGTAGCGAAGATGATGATGATGAAGAAGAACACTTCTTACTTGGTAACGTTCGCAGCGGTGGCTTTGTTTGCGATGATGATGATGAGCAACATGTCTGTGTCCAAGGCTGCTTGTGTAGCTACGGAATTACAACCTTGCTTAGACGCGATTACAAAATCGGCTCCTCCAAGTACACTATGTTGTACCAAGCTGAAGCAACAACAACCTTGCCTTTGCCAGTATGTCAAGAACCCTAACCTTGGCAAATATGTTAACAGTCCAAACGCTAAAAAGATGGCACAGACATGTGGTGTTCCAATTCCAAAATGCTAGACTCTGTTACACTTGCTTGCAAGAGTCTTGATGGTTATTAGGGTTCTTATCTTAAGAAGTAGGATGGACGGAATAAATACTTGGGGTTTGTAGTGTACTGGTAAAACCTGATGTCGTCTAAATAAAATGTTATTAATGATGCATTAATAGACAGTAATTTAGACAAAAATTTCATATTCTGTTTTCTTGAATTTACTTCGCTGATCTGTTCATCTAATCACTCCGTTATCCGATCATTGCCTTTTTTATCATTTAAGCCATCTGATTTTCGGCAAGATACAGCGGATGGTCCATCCGTCTGTTTTTACCCTGTTCTTCATAACCACCTGCTAACTCTTGCATATCTGTTACCGATGCTCAATTCCATGGGTTATACAAGCTAGTTCTTAAACATATCAGACCAACAACCGTTCATGTCGACGGCTTATGGCTTAGTTACCATATAAAAAACAACAAAATTTTCAATCTGATCAAAGGCACACAGAAAGGCAAACAATTACTATAGAGAATGAGAAGAGTAATTCATACAACACACATACCCTGCAGAGTGTTACGTGTTCAAAAAAAAAAAAAAACAAACAAACAAACAAACTAGCTCGACTCAACGGAGAAAAAAGACCAAAAAGGGTAAAAGTATTATTATGATATGTCAGGACAGAGGCCATATTCTTGAGTTTTCAACCATGTAGCACACTTCGGACAATGCCATGAAGGTAGCCAGCAGTCATCACAAGGGAAACAACGGACACAACACCCGCTGGAAAGACCTTTCCAGAATTCTTGAAGCGAGAACCCATCACTCCCAGAAGAGCAGCTGATAACCCTGAAAAGTACAAACACGGAACAAACAATCAAAATCTGTGATTAGGCAGTCACAAGTAGAACAGGTCATTTGAACTATACAGGCACAGACTGTTCTTAGAAATTGGGGGGTTTCTTAGTCTTGTGCCCCAGTTCAGGACACCCTATGCACTCACCTAGGCCTTGTCACATCTCCCGAAGGAAGTGGCCAATATGTGAATTGTTATCCCTAGGGAACATAGGCGAGCAACTTGCACACATTTGATTACAATGATATATAATTACAATAAGAGTTGGTATCATACAGCACACAACTGGAGAAGTATTTGAATCCTTACAGATGTTAGTAGGTTCAATCCAATTTTCTTAATGCTCATATAAGAAAAAGACGAAGGAAAAAAAAATTGCTTGACAAGTATAAGGCCAAATGTATTCTGCCTAGTTCAGTGAGAAAGATCCATCCAATTCATCTTATGGGCACAGCCTGTTCTCAGAATTACAGGGGTTTCTTAGTACGGCACATTATTGGCGCCCCAGTGATCCTCAGGACGCCCTATGCACTCACTTAGGCCTTCCCGCATCTACCCAAGGCACCTAGGGGACACCATGCCTGAGGAACCTAGGAGAGCAACTTGCACGCATTTGATTATTTATAATTACAACAAGAGTTTGTATTATACAGCATACAACTGGAGAAGTATTTGAATCCTTACAAAAGTTAATACGTTCAATTCAATTCTAATGCTCATAATAGAAAAAGATGAAGAAAAATCAAATTGCTAGATAAGTATAAGGCTAACTGTATACTGCCTAGTTCTGTGGGAAATTTCGACCCCCATTCATCTTATGGTGCATGCCATCTTTCTAGAATCTGATAGATGCCCATACATGAGAACTTAACCATGCACTACAACTCTAGATCACCGATACAAGAATCAATAAGGAGCAAGAATGAGAACTACAACAGCGAAAAGTAACTCACCCATTCCCAAGGCCGAAGCAAAAACCGGGTTTGTAGGAAGCTGAGTATAGACGTAAAACAGTAGCAAGGCGGATAATCCTCCTGCTGTTAATGACTTCTGGCTTCCACTCTTCAAGTAGCCCATTAATCCACCAACTGTTACAGAAAACAATCAGAACTCAGAACTACAAATCAAACTTAACAGCAGCAAATGCAAGTTATAAATACATAGTATAGTAAACGACGTAAGTCCCCCTAGTCAAAATGACCGAAACAATAAGCTAGATTATCTCTGTCAGGCAAAATTCAGACTACCAAGCTAAACAAGAACGGTGGTGGTTGGCTTTGGTTGTTGACTTGGTGGTGGTCGGGATAGTTGGGCCTAGGTGGACCACCACCAACTTCAGCAAATCATATTACCAAGCTAAACAAGGAGTGGTGGTGGTGGTGGATGATATTTGGGGTTGTGTGGACCGCCTCCACTAACACCCAGAAACACCCACCCACCACCATCACCACAAATCAATTAAAATCCATCAAAACCTATCCACAATTTCACATAAGCATGCTTTATTTAGAACCCCCATTAGCAAATTACAGATCAAATCATTAAAAGCTATGACCTTTCATCATATCTATTTTCAAAATTAGGCAAAATCCAGATTCCAAACTTAATAAAGCATCCACCTTTGAAATTAAAAATTATAAAAACCAAAAATTTAATTACCTCCAACGAGAGCGGCATAACCCAGAGTCAATTTCTGAGACATAGACATACCAGCCATCTTCTTCTTCTTATCTCCTTCAAATTCTTCTTCTTCACCTCCGTCACCTCCACCACCACCACCACTTCCTCCACTACCGATATCACCACCACCACCGTCACCACCAGTGTTATCAAGTTCTGGTTGTTTTGGTATTTGGTATGTCTTCTCTTCAGTTGTAGCTAAAACAACTTTGATGTCCCCTCTGATTCTCAGAGAAACTCTATTGTTTTTGAAAGGGGAGAAATAAGGGTTTAATCTGAGATGGGTTTTTGAGTGAAGAAATGAAGACTGTGATGAAGATGAAGATGAAACCCTAGTTGTAGTTATAATTGTAGGACTCGTTGAAGTCAATGACGCCATTTTTAGGTGGTTGTGATTTTTCTTCTTCTTCTAGTTGTTTCGTTTTGAATCTCGAATTGAGTTTGACTATGACTAAGCAGAGGAATGTTTTGCTGACTCCATCTAATTCGACTCATCTGATTCGAGTCTGATTCAACTTAACCAAGTTGAATCATAACTCAACCAAGAGTCATGACATAATGTGAGGTGTCTGATCTCTTCTCCTTCTTTGCCGGCTCCTCTCTTTGATTTTTATTTTCTCCATCATCGATTTTAACACGGTTTCATCGTTATTTTAAAAAAAAAAAAAAATCGGCGATTAATCTATTATATAAATATGCTTCCTTGAAAGAAACCTAATCATCGATTTATTTTTAAAAAAATCGTTTAGATTAGAATCAAAAATTGTAATTGAAAATTTGCAGTTTCAGGTAATACCGGCATTGTATTCATCATGAACACAATGCCGGTTTTGCATACCGGCATAGTTTTAGTATGAACACCATGCCGTTTTACTATGCCGGCACTGTTTTTAGTATGGATACCATGCTGAAATTATTGATTGTCGGCATTGTATTCATACTTTTAAGCAATGCCGATAGCCAAGTGAAAATAAACTCAAGTTTCTGGGAAATTTGCATCATGTGCCGGCATGGCAATTTAAGCAATGTACCATGCCGGCACCACTACCGGCATGCTCGATAATTAACTTTTTGTGTCGGCAGTGTATTTATAATTTCGAAATTGGGTGATATTGTGTATCGGCATGGTGAAAGTATGAATACCATGCCATTTTGGTCCTTGCCGGCATTGTATTCATACTTTTACCATATCGGCACTGAGTTTTTCAGGCGTAACAATGGCGAATTCAATGGGAAAAAAATCAAATTTCAATACATTAATATACATGAATAATTGGAGCACTTGTATGTTCAGTTTGTTTACTTTACTGGGTTGGTTCTTCACCTAAACTTTCATGATCATAAATATCTTGATTTAATGTTGTTGCATCAACAAATTCAATAATAATGATTTATACTAATCATTATCAAACTAATCTATTAACTTAACTAATTATAATTAACCACTAAACATGATTAGTGAGGGGTAGATTAGGAATTATATAAATTACCCGGATAGGGGGTGACCTTGATTTACTATTTAAATTCCGTTTTTGTCTTTTTCTTATATCCCCCAATTGCGCGTTTTTTTTTATCTTGGGATCATATTGTGCTTAGGCTATCTCCCCTACACTTATAAGTGGTGTCCTAAAATTTGGAAATGATTAATTTACCTTTTAGCCTAACTTAAATTATAACCAATCAAAGATGTTATACAAGCTGAATCTGATTCGAGTCTGATTCACCTCAACTAAAGATGTTATACAAGCTGAGGTGTTTGTAAATAACAATTTTTTTGGACACCACTTCTTTTTTTTTTTGGATCATAATGTGCTTTGGCCATCTGCCTTACCTTTATAAGTGGTGTCCTAAAATGAGGAAATGACTAACTTATCTTTCAACCTAACTTCAATTATAACTTACCTAATAACCACCTAAACATATGCCCCTAAACATATTCCCCTACGTATCTGAAGGTCTCAGTTTGAAAAAATTATTAATATATGTAAGATAATTGAATACCAGGACTAGACAATAACCTAATAACCAACAAAAAGTGGAATGTTCCTTTGGTAAAATCTGTATTCCCAACATCTATTGCAAACAAAATATGTTGGATAAACATATTCATATCGAGTAACAATAGTCTATAATACCTAATAAACTTAGATGACTGTTGACTTCCTCAGGTGATTTTATGATCAAATCTATCTAATTGAGAATGGGCTTAACTTTAGGATATGTTTGACCAATTTTGGAAAGATTTGCGGAAACTAGATACATCTCAAAAAATCAAACTGTTTTTCTGGAAATGCCTTCAGAATGCTATTACAACCAGTTACAAATTATTTGGTATAGTGAAAGATATTTCTTTTGCTTGCCCATTTAGGTGTAATGGATAAGAAAAAATTGAACAACTCTTTTTTCATCGTCCCTTATTTGCTAAATCAGTGCGAGATCTTCCAACAAACCCTGTTCAATTTCCTCTTAACAATTCCATAAAATTTCTTGATATTTGCAAATATGGATGGGGAATCCAATTTTTATAGAACTTTCTCTGACCAAAATGTGGTTCCTTTGGAAAAAGAAATGTACAATAATGTATTTGAAAAAAACAAAAGATCTCAGCAAGAGAGCATTTCTGGAAAAAATTGATGGTTAAGATTGCTGAAAGATCTAAGAAGTATGGCTTGATTTTATTTTTTGATTTTTATTTTCATGTATTTCTTGTGGATGTTGTAAGTTTTGTTATGGGAACTAACCTCTCTGACTGTTTTTTGTAGAAATTATGAAGAGTACAATGAAATCTCAAGAGTATGGAGCTTATAGTCTTGTTGAGCTTATATCAAGGTATACTTCTTCACTTTGAATATGTTTCTATGTCGGGCTATTTGGTTTTGTGTACTGGCAGTGGTTTCTTGATATTTTTAGGCAGGTTCATGTAACAAGAGTATTTTTTTTTTAATGATTGCATTCCCTAATTGCAGAGATATTGTGCATTTTTTGTTGTATTTTTCTTTTAAAGAGATACATCAATGAAAACTTGAGAGGTGTTGGTATAGTATTGTGGGTTTTAGACTTTAGTTGTAATACTTATCTTCTTGGACTGTTATGCAACTTGTAGTTTAGTAAAAAGGGGTTACATCTTCCAGTCAAGGATTGAAAGCAATAGAATATAACCGGAAATGCATCTTGTTGAATATTTGTTATTGGCGGGTTTTTTCGTTGCAACATTTATTTGCGTTTTATAATGTGCATGATATATTTTTTTATGTATCGGGAAAGTATCAGTTTACTTAAGTGGCAAGTGATGTTTGTTAAGTGGTAGAGGACTACTGATTAGGAAAAAAAAGGATGAGTATAAACATGACTTCAAGTATACACATGCCAACAGTTTCTATTGAATGATGTTATTGTTGTTGTATCTATCCTGCCATATATATGCTAGAATAACTATCTCTCGGTCATAGAAAATAGACTGATAGAGCTAATATGAGAAGCATGCGTTTTATTGTCGCTTTCAGATATTATTATGTTCTTAGTGCAATGGTGCAATGGGTGTGTAAGAGGATTAATGTAATGGGTGAAGCATTATTATGAGTCTGCAATTAGGATACCTGAAATTGCACTTAAAAAGTATTCTTCCGGATTCTTGTTGAGTTTGTGATCATGAGTAATTAGTTTACTTGAAATTGTAAACTGTTGTAGTTTAGCCTTTATTCTTGCTTTTGATTTATAGTTTTTTTTTTTTTTTTGTTGTTGTTGTTTTAGATGGACGGGAGATGTCCCTAGTTGGGATGTACATTGAGTTTCATGGCCTCATTGGGTACATCAAGCAAATCAAAGGAGCCTTTTTCTATACCGGATTAGACCTTATAATTGATCTCAATTTTTCAATAATTAGGGTTTGGCGAATTATTGGAATGACTTTGAAAAGTCGAATCTAATATATGGCAAAAGTATGCAACTCTGCTTTCTGCCCTTTTTTACACTAGTGGAAAATGGGTTTTTAACCACTTCCTGGGATTTACAAAAACCACTGCTGCTGGGCTGTAATTAAGTATAGTGCCGTGATTCACAGTAGTTTTACTGGAAAAAAAGTAAAAAAACATAAACCTGTTTCAAACACAGTAGTTTTTAAGAGGGGTATTTTTGTAAAAAATAGGTGATTGAAAAACCACTGTGAGAGTTAGAGTTTTCTATGGAAAGAGAAAAAGAAACCAAACCTTATCTCTTTATCTTTTTATCTGTTTTTCACTTCTCTCTCTCAACTCATTCTCTGGTTCGCTTAAAATTTTCTCCATCATAACAATTTGTTGCTTGTGAATCAAAAAATTAGTATTAGGTGTTGCGTCCTCTTCTTCTCTATCATAACTACATCAGCTCTTGAAGATTTGTTCTGAATCGATGAAAAAGAGGTGATGAAGATCTTCAACAACAACTAAAAACGAAGATTCATCTTCAAAAACTGAATCGACAGGTAAGTATCATCTTTATTTATCAATCGATTAACTTATTCATCTCTGAATTGAAATTTCAGAAGAAGAAAAAAATTCAATGTTAGTAAACCTAAAAGTTTGGATTTTATCTCAGTTCTCTTTTCTGATTCGTTATCAGTTTGTGCATTTGTTGATACTTTTAGTGTATTTGTTTGTTTCTTATTTTTGTTTTACTGATTGTGTGTATTCTCTTTTTATTCAGGCACCAAAGAAGTACAAAGATCCAGCACCATCTTCAAAGCCGCTAAATCTAATGTTGGTAAACAAAAAAAGAAGATCAATTCATGATTAGATCTATATTGGGTTCTTCTTTTATCTTGAATTTAGTTTTTTTTTTATTGTGTTATTTTGTTTGTGATTTATACAGAAGTGGAACAAAGGAAAGAAAAAGGTTAACAACATGCTCATGTTTGATAAAGCTAGTACTTAATCTGTGATTTTTTTTTGTAGCATCATTACTTCAGCTAGTTTATAAAATATTATGCATATACCGTTTGATAAATATGGGTTTTATTATGTTACTAGATTAGGATTCTAGTGATGGAATTTTGTGTTGTTACATCTTTGATTGAAAGGGTTTTTTGTGTTGCATTGGTTTCTTTTTGTGTTGCATCTGTTATCGCAATCTTTAATTCACCGCTTTTCGCTTTCCAATTGTTTCGTGGCTGACATATTCACAATTTTTTGGTTTGTTTTCTGATTGGTAGAAGTGAAGTTAGTTGAAGAAAAAAAGATCATGATGAAGATGGCTGACCTCTGTGAGTCTTGAGTCAAATCTAATTAGATATAAAGTGTGCTTTTGATGCATTTTTTTCTTACAGTTTTGAAAATTTGTGTAATGGGAATATGGGATTGTTGATACAGGACATCAATTTGGCAAAGGATGCTTTGGCATTAATGGGTCATATAGATTTTCGAAAAGCTCTTGCTTTTGGTCATTCCATGGGTAAGCAAAGACTTTTCCATCCTATTTCAGTTTGCTAGCTTGATTTGGGGGGGTCTAACATTAGAGATTCTTCTTAAAATTGGTTCGTGTTGTATGTTTTCATCAGGGTCCATGACAGCGTGCAAATTCGATGCGATGGCACTACCTGAAAGGTTAGTGTACCTGATTAGAATAACTTCTAATGTTCGCAGCTAGTCCTTTAGCTTGTAAAAAAATTATTCTCTGTAGAGGATTTAATGAATGATGATAGATTGAATTTTTTTTACATCCAGGTGAGGATTTGTTGTTGTGTTTAATTTATGATAAGCGATTGTTTGTACTGATAACCTTCCTAATAATTTCAGGTGGTAGAAATTCCAAGAGGGAGCAGGTGGAATTAAAGTTTGATCATATAAATGGGAATGGATGCAGCTACGGACCTCCCTATGAGTGTCAACTGACAAGTCTGCTTGGTAAGGATCTCAATTGGTGAAGTTTGTGGATTTTCTCCTAAGATTTCTACCAATTTACTGTGTATGCTTTTGATCAGGAATTCAGGATCTCAATTTCTTCATGAGTTATGGACGGGATATTTTACATATGAAAATTAGCTGCAATCATATGTTTTCTTTAAATTTCAATTTGAGTGGATAATTGTATGTGTTTAGGCTGTTCTGGTGTCGAGCAGATTCCTTGTCTCATTTCCTCTTTTTTGCTGTTAATTGATGTAGTCTTGGTTGGTTTTTGTTTACAGCTTAGGGCTGGAGAAATGGACCTGATTTCAGCTAGGTTGTCAGAAAATGAAGGCATAGATGGTGAAGTCCTACCTTCACTTATTGTTGAAACTCTATGGTTTGTTAAGCTTGTAATAAGATATTGGTTGAGGTTTTCCAACTACGTCTCCAACTTTTTCAGACTTTGAACTTGTAGTATTTTAAAAAGTTGAAATTGTAAACTTAATACACTTTTTAATACTAATTGAGTTTTAAAGTGATTATCAATTTAATTTTGTTAGATCCAGTTTTGAAGTCATCATTTTTTAACTGCGATTCAGCTTTTAGTAATTCATTTTAATCAGCTTTGGATTCAGCTGAATCAATATGAATTTTTTTTAATAAAATATCACCAGTAAAACCACTGTGTCCATCAGTATCTGTCGATACACTGTTGAAGAATGTGGTTTTTTTAAAGAATATAACGTTTGCTAGACACAGTCCTTTTGAGAAAAACCACTTCTAGATTAGTGTTGATGGACACAGTCGTTTTTAGTGATATTATTTCTTTTCCTGACAGTGGTTTAACTTCCATTTTCCACTAGTGTTATTACCAAGTATAGTGATCTTATGAGGCTATACTATTATACTTTCTTTTTTTCATCATAAAAGATGAACCCTCAAATAAAAGTTAATAAATGACTAGTCTCCCGATTCAAGTATGAATGCTTCTGAATTCCTCAAACAAAGTTATAGTTTGGTATACCTTCAATTGCATGCTATATATTTAAGTAGTTTACAATATCCCATAGGTTCTGACCTATCCATTTATGCTTGATAGCAAAACGATGACAAAAAGTAGAAATCGTAGTTGCATAGAAGATATCATATATGGAAAACATTCATGTTAGGAGCAAGATAGTTGAACGACCACCAGTGGTATCCAAGTACTAAATCTCAAAATCCAAACCATATTCTTAACCTCAAAACAAAAACAAACAAAAAACGAATAATGAAAATCAAGAGCTACAGGATGTCTTCTTAAAGAGTATTAATTAGCAGTCTAGCATAACCCAGATTATACTCATCTAAGCATTCTCGTTCATTTACTTTCTGAAGATATGGCAAATGGATTAAGGAAACTGTCTTACACCTTGTTTGTTTGGATCTCACTCGAGTTGAGGCAAATATTAGATCGATCGTTTTTTGTTATTATTATTTTTATGATGTCTAACTCGAGGTCTGACTTGGATCATACATCTGATTCAGAGCTATTTGAGTCAGGTATCATGGAGTACTAACTTCAATTTATAAGGAGATAGAAAAGTATTTAAACTTTAATTTTAGGAACAAACATCTTATGAAAATAATGGGACAGAAAAGTAGAGCATAAAAAGAAGAAGCGGAATTTTATTCAATATGTGTGATTACATAGGTTTATGCCTACGTTTATTGTGATAAAAAAACCCATAGATACAAGGGCATCTTATTAAATAAATATTAGTTCACACTCCCTTGATAACTATTTTAGCAAAGTAATTACGAACATTCCTGGAAAACTCAAAAAAGAAAAACCTGAAAAATACACGAGCATGTAAACTTTAAAACAGTGTCAGACACACATGATCGTTAAAAACTTGACAAGGAAACCCAGCGGTATAAAACCTTGATGACGGAAATAGAGTACAACGCAATAAGTCTAATAAATCCACATTTCATGATGACGCTCCCCTGATAAGTACTTCAATCGAATCTTAGCTTCGTAAATATTTGAGACGAGACTTTCTAATCTCGATGAACGATTTCTTGAGTGCAGGGGATTACAATGTTTTCATGGAAAAATCTGTTAGTTTATGAAGTCTTCTTTTGTACGCACAATCAGTGTTACCTTCGAATAATACTCTTGCTAAGTTTACATTCTTCTTCAATACATTGAGGACTTGTGTCATATGGATTGCTATAACTTCTCGAGAAGATTTGCAGATGTATTACTTGATGTAATTTCTTCAACAAATAACCAAGATATTGATACATTACCGTAAGTGATAAGGACATCCAAATTTCTAAGAGATGATTATGTCGATCTTGCTAATCAAATGTGGACATCCACTAAATACCGTAAGTGATAAAAGGTGTATGTATGGTCATAGGTGTTGTGGTTTATACAACTCTCCCTTGCAAGGACCACCATTTTGAATTAAATTGCTTCACTAAAACCTCACAATTAGAACCCAATGAGATAAAATACGGACGAAGTTAAAGAGCATGATATTATAGCTTGAATGAAATTAAATATCAGTGAGATATGATTTCGTTAAAACCTTTTCAGGAAAACCACACAGAACAAAACCTGAAACAAAGGGAAAATAATACAACTTTTGACATAAATAGATGCTTACTCAACTATATGAGTATTATAGAAGCATGCTTCAAAATAATAACCCTTCATGATCTATATTTAAAAAAAAAAAAATTATGCAAGCATATACAATTCTTAAACCGCAGGTCAAAAATAAGATTTATGCTAGATAAAGCGTTGTATTTAGTGTTTTTAAGGATTCTCCATAGACTTATATAAATTGGTCTCGTGGGGGATCCAATAACAATGCATAAGTGTGAAAACGAGACATTGAATCTTCTTCATACAATGATCTCATGATCTAATATAAAAGTTTCATTCATGTTTTTTTTTTGTAGTAAGGAACATCACTGTTGATTATGGGTTCATGAAGAAACATACATATTTGAAGTGTTTGCGAAATAAAAACTGGAATATCTTCCGTCTTTCTCCTTGTTTAGTTTGATAGAAAGAAACAATTTTTCTTTTTTAAAGCGTGGAAAGAAACAATCGGTCAACTAGCTTTCACTCTACAAGTTCGATGATCCAAAAGTATAAATAGATAAAGGAGATCGAAAAAAAAAATAAGCAAAGAATACATTTATATTTATTCATTTATTTGTTTTGATAAAAGATATAATAATAATAATAATACAAATTGAAAAAAAGTATAAGGGATCGTCACGAAGTATCATCAATAACAACAAAAAATCAGTAAAAGTCCCATCCTCCTTTGGTACTTTTTCCATTTTTCCATTTTCGTCTCTTGACCTCTTGGAAAAAAAGTTTTTTTTTATCTTGGTACTGCAACTACTTATGGCGGAAGATTGTCACATTGCACAGTTACATATGCACGTGATCAGCCAAGACCTTAGTTCGGCAGCAAATAAGGTTCCAAGTAAGACCATAGTTTGTAAACCGAAAGATATCTAAATTGAAGTCCAAAGTGAAAATAGGTCGAACTATCATTAAGATGATTACTTTCCCAATCTGATAATGCAAGAGACATAATCAAAAGTCATATTTTTATTCAAAATACATACATGTATGATTGAGAAAACTAAAAAAAATTTTATAAAAAGTATTTTAAATTAATCATTGAAGTGCAACCAGTGTGGGAAGAGTTTCTTGTCACTAAGATCTCTTATGAAGGCCCACCTATTGGAATACCCATTTCTTGAATCCATGAGGAACAATAGTTTGATGTTGAGAGGTACATCATCTCTGACTGTGCATGGCTGGTCAATTCCTGGTTAACACGCGGAAAAATGACAACAATAACAATAATAAGTTCTCGGAAAACGAGTATAGAACACTATGATTTAATCATGAAACCCTAAACAAAACTAATTGTGATGGTGTGGTCTCCACGAAATATTAGCAACGCTTAACTATATGCACACCTTACCAAAAAATAATAACAACAAAATTTGATAGCTAAATGTGGTCAGTATACGCATCAACTAATTTAATTTTGAAAATATATTTTCATGCGTTAAAAAAATATTTAAAATATAAATATGACACTTTTGTTTTAAAAATATGTGAAAATAGTTATAAATATACTATATATATATAGATAATTGGTGTCGATCCAAGATAGTGGTATGTTTGGTTTGGTGCCTAAACTTTCTCTTCCTACCTATATGTTCATGACACCTTTGTTGCTTGGTTAACAATAACTAACGCACATCTATCGTTTGCATATGTGATCCTTATATACTAATAAGGAACAATAAAATCAAAACTTAAAAGAGCAAATAAAGGATTTCATATTTATCTTATTTTACTCTTATTCTACCGGTCACTCATAATCCTTACTGTTTAAATTTTAACAGATTGCAATTGTGTTTTTACCATATCGTATTTAGTTTACTCGTTATTGTTAAATTAAACTTCTTTTCTGCTTGCAAAATGTAGATGGCTCAAATTATCGGGGAGCCATTTTTTTCTTTTATTTGTTGCAATTGAAAGTGGATACATCAAAGTGAATATATATGTGAGGGTAAAATATCATCTCGACACTTGGCGCAAGATCAAGACGTCTGCAACATATGATACTACAACCGACTATACAATAATCCTACTTCTTCTTATTTTTATCCTATCTAGTCAGCTCTAGGGGCAGAAATGTAATCCGATGTACATCACATTCCCTATAAAAGAGAATGAGATATAGGTTAGAAGGGGTCTTCTCTATTTTCTTTAGCCAGGTTTTTTCTCTATCTCTTCTGCTCAAGTGCTCAATAGAGCCTTCATTCATCTAGTTGATGTGGACATCCACTAAATAGCTAAAATCAAATGTGGATCTCTTCATATCTAAACTACATGATACAAACCCTAAAAGAATCACATATACCAAATAAAAGTACCAAATACCAAAAACAAAAGGACCAAAAAAATCAAAACGAAAACGAGATTCGAGCTAGAAACAGAGATATTACCCCCAAACCATGTCTTCTGGCGTCCTTAGCCTCCTTCCTCAGATCCAAACCTAGTTGCAGATTCTTTCTGATATATTTCATCGTGCTTGTTCTACAAATTAAAAGTATCAAACCTCAAATCTCACTTCCCCTTAGTACATGTGAAGTTACCAGAAGATTTTTCAGTGTTCCTACCCATATTGGATTATTATCTAGTATAAACTTTGGGTTTTGGGTTTGTTTGAGTTCGTGTAGAGGAGAGGAAATTGTTTAGACGGCGAGAGAGAAACACAAAATAAAATGGTGAGATAACTGAAGGACGTGGGTTTTCCAACTGCTACTCACCTGGTCCTGTTTGTAATTCTTCTCTAGACTTATATATCAACTATTATGAATTCTTTAAGATGATAAATAAAAAATACGGTAATACATATATATATGAAGACAATTCTCCGTAAAGATATTTAATTAATATTCTTTTTCTATTGAAAACAATAAGATAACGTTTGATTTATATTGATTCGATAATTGTAGTATGACAACAAAAAATTTCTTATAAAGATCATGATTCATAAGAGTCAAAATTTCAAAGAGCCACAAATTTAAAATAGAATCCTTTTTTTGATTGCATGTGTTCACTTACGAGAATAGTAAAATATCAAAATACAAGAAAATCAAAATCCTAATATAATTTAATATAGCAATTACATGTAAATCGCGAAGAAAAAGTGCAATAAACTGCAAAGATACCCATGTTGTAAACTGGTATCAACTCTGAACATTTGATTGGATTTTCTTCTTCTTTAATAAGAGATACTCCTAAAAGAAAAGAGTATTTTGCACATATTCCTATAAATCCAATTGAACTTGGATGCTTCAAATCGCTTGGGTATGGTTTCAAAACGCTGGCTTGTAGAATCGTCAAATGTCTTTGAATCGAGAATAGCAAGCCACAAATCAACCATTATAATTTGAAGAAATCGTTCCACAACGATGAAGAAACATTTTCCCAAAACTACAAAAAAAAATATCGGAAAACCAAAAAAAACAAAACATCTTATTCGATTAACAAAAATGTAAAATGTAAATTTTACTTAGATACGGTCCAGGAAGAGACCTCTGGGATTTGTTTATTTAGGAAGAGGAGAGAAAATAGTTTTTTTTTTTTTTTTTTTTTTTAATAGAATCCTTCAAACAAGTTGGAAATGAAAAAGGTACCGAGTACACCACAATATTTTCGTATCAACCTACTACGCACAACTTGTGTAATTCTACCAAAATAATGAAGGCCAAAGAATTACTTCAACAAGATGTAATCAAAATTCGTACAACTATATTTACTTTTATTATAAAGATAAAAAAAATATAATGCAGAGGTAAAGTAAATCACACGACACACAAGATTTTGTTAACGAGGAAAACTGTCTGACAGAAAAATCCCGGGATCTAGTCCAGTTTTGAATACTCTCAGAATTAAGACGCTATACAAATTGACTACCGCAACTTCATATAGGTGATACCAAGTAAACTAAATAATAACGAATTACCAATTAGTGTTAAGTCGATTCTACGAAGTCCATAGATAAATTATACTTCATAAATCTATACACAATCAAGTTGTATGAAACAATTAGTATATCATCCCTTGATACTTTGACCATTGTGTAATGGCCAAGTCACCAATGTAGATGCTATTAGCGATTCAGAGAGACACACAGTTTTTGGACAAGGAAAAATAGTAATAATAGCAACAACAACAAAAAAAAACTACGAACTCATACCTTAAAAAAACCATGGTAACCACCAATATGGACACGTAAAATTAATGTAGATGTCGTTAATGTAGAAGGTTTGCTTTTATATTAAGAGATGATGCTGGAGAATTTATAATTGGAGAGCATGACCATCTTGAACATAACCTTGTAGAAGCCGAAGCAGTACGCCTTTTACGGACAGCACAATGGGCAAAAGGAGAAGAACTTCAATAATTGCAGCAAAGAAGGAGAGTGCAAGAGTTTGATAGATAACCTAAATAAGATCACAACTCCTATATCTTGGTAATGCAAGACTATTTTGGAAGAAACATGCAAGAAAAAGTACCGTTTCTTATTTAAGTTTTCAAGGATTTTCTTTTTTCCATAGATCAGGTAATGCAGTGGCAGATACATTAGCAAAACAAGCGAAACACTTTAATTGTAATTTAAGTTGAGATTCTATTCCATCTTTTTGTATCGTTTAGAAATTTCCAGTAAATAAATCTAATACTAAGACTGGATATTCACCTTTTATTTAAATGGATCTACTCATGCAACCACGGCTACCAACACCATAAGTTGATTCTTTTTAATTAGTTTCTGGTGGAATTTTTACAGTGTTGTAGTAAGATAATTCATTCAAGACTTGTGAAAGCAGATTTTTAGACTTAATTATAAAACTAAATTCTGGCAAACTTAAAATAAAAAGTGATGTGAATATTGTGGAGAAACTGGGGCTAGGATTCCACCATTGGACGATATTAGTGATTTAATAAAACAATAATTATGCAACTCAACATTCAATTTGATTCTTATAGTGTTTCCTAGACATGTAGATTTCCAAAAGAATAACTGTTAATCGCAAGCATAGAACATCAAAACACTAAAGCAAGCATGCTCTATCAAGAGAAAATACAGCTAACTAGTCAAAATCATAAAACCAATTTTTTAGTTCAATGCAAAAATCATAATAGAATTGCTATAGTTAATTTAAAATAAAGATATATCACTTTTACCGAAACAACAACTTCCTCCATCGCCCCAAGGATTGGGTCTAGCTCATCATCTTGGAAACACGCTCAAAATTCATTTTTATTTCTCAAAGGGTGTTTACAAAGATGAAAATGATTAAACCGGGTTTGTAACAGTTATTTTTGTACAAACCGAACTTATACAGAGAACGATAAAAACTATCTGTCGTTGTCACTGTAGCACAACAACTGTTCATGTGCGTCTTATGTTCTTCGTGCTCTTGAGGTGCAGCGGCAGCAGAAACGACTCTGCAACCTCTGATTTCTTCTCTGCAGCTCAGCAATCACCTCTATTTTCACCCCCTAACTCTCCATAGTCTCTGCTCAACCCCAACAACTCTTTTATATACTCACAGGCCATCCAATCTCGTAGTGAATGCAAATAATCCTCCCAAACCAAAAGCATTAACTCGGTAATATTTTCTTTCCTGTTTTACAATTTCTTCGTGTTTTGTAGCTGTCAATGAAACTTTTTTTATCTCTACACACTCCTTGATTGAGTCAAACACATGTCCTACTCAGTTATATTCGGGGAAGAGAAACAGAATCGCGTGAAAATATTTCTTCGGCAAACAACCCCTGTTTTCTTCAACTTGAGTTATCCAGCCAAACTTAGTCGAACCACAAGTCGTCCCAATGAATTCCAGCGATTTAATCTCGCTAAAACACCTCCAAATCTCATCCAGAAAATCCCGCAGAATATGAGTATTTATCACTTTCCTGTTTATGAAAATCTCGTGAAATATTCTCTTCTTTCCAATTACCATCCCTGTTATGACAAAAAGGATAAACCCAACCCTTTTCCAACACAAAATTCCCAAAAATCTCGTCTAAAATTCTTCCAGGAAGTTACGTATTTAACTGCAGCTGTAACAATAGTTTCCCGCAAAAAAATAAATTATGTTTGAACGATGAAGATGGGTGCCCCCTATCAAGAGTGAGGTGCGAATAACAGGAAGGTGCCTCTTATCAACTGGGTGCCCCTTATCCGAAATGGGGGTCCGAATAGCAAATGTCCTCCGGGGTGCTCCGAGAAAATTTTCAAGCCAATTTTTCCAAAAATGTTAATTTCCCAAAAATACCTACAAACACACAAAACACCATAATTAGTACATTATCGAGCACTAACAATACAGAACATTAAGAACAAAATAGACACATAAATGCGTCTATCAGTTTCTGATTAGCAAAAAGAAAAAAAAAGAAAAAACAGCTTCCATCAATAAGTTAATTCATAATCAACACCTCTACATGTTGAAATCTTTGTTTGTTGAAATCCTGAGATTGTGTCACAGCTTCATCTTCATTTTAACTTTCAGCAGCAAGCATAAAATCTAACTGGTATACGAACCAGTTGATGAATTCAACAAGTTATTTCTCCATTTAGTTATTTTTACTTTTCAAGAAAAGTTGTACTCTTTTAATTTTCTTAGTTTACATTTGTCTAATCAGTAATCCATCTTGTAATTTTTAAGTTTTCAGTTTTAGTAATTGTAGTAGCTTTAGTAATAGTAGTGATTATTAGTTATATCCTTCGAGGTAGAGATTGGATTCTACTTCAACCCAATGTAGTAAATATCGGATTTTGGTGAATATCGGTCGGGGACCGAAACACGATATTTCGGTGAATATCGGTGAAATATCGGCGAATATCGGCAAATATCGGTGAGATATCGGCATCTCGGATAAACACCGAAACCGATATTATCGGCGGTATTTTGGCGATCTTTGATATGTGCAAACATATCATTTAGTGATCAGGGTGAAATTAGAGTGAACCCATTAGAAGAGAAAGTGGCGAATATCGGTGAGATATCGGCATCTCGGATAAACACCGAAACCGATATTATCGGCGGTATTTCGGCGATCTTTGATATGTGCAAACATATCATTTAGTGATCGGGGTGAAATTAGAGTGAACCCATTTGAAGAGAAAGGACGAAATATCATATTAGAAGCAAGAAGAATCATAGAATCAGAGAAGGAGAATCAGATAAGAAGCCATTGATCTAGGATATCACCATTTTCATAGATAACTTTTGTTTGTTACACAATGGCATATATATATATATATATATATATATATAACCAGACCTATAACTGCCCATAAAAACTACCCAAACCACCTATTACATGTGTACATATCATTCCATTCCCCTTAAAAATAACCTTGTCCTCAAGGTTGATCACAAAATATAGACATCCAAATGTAACAGTAAACAAGAATTTCATGGCCAAGTTAATGACAGTGTACAAAAGTGAAATAGGAAAGAGTGATAATACATATAGTATTGTAGTTACGCATAAAACGACCAGCATCATCAAATACGAGCATATAAAAGCATTTCTTCTTTTATTATATGGCAGTCTCCAAGTAGAAAACTCCCAAGACCACCACTATCTACACAGTGAAGCTAAATAATCCATGCTAATTAAGGAATCTAATATTTCATAATTTGAAACGATTGATTCCATTATTCCATAACCCGCAGATGCACTTCGGAACAATGACAACGATCCCTTAGCATAATAGATTTTTATTGATAATGATAATTAGTATATAATGATAATGATAACTAGGATAAACCGTCCGACAAGATCGAACGGCTCTGATACCTTTGATATGTGCATTGGACAAACAGAAGTTGTAAACCGTACATTGGAGACTTATTTAAGGTGTTTTGTTGGTGATAACCCGAAACGTTGGGTTGATTGGCTTCCCATGGCAGAATATTGGTATAATACATCTTGGCATTCTTCAACCAAAATGTCGCCTTTTGAGGTAGTCTATGGCAGGAAACCACCTTCATTTTTGTCATATGTTCCTGGATTAATAGAGGTTCAAGCTGAGGATGAAATTATACAGGAAAGACAACAGCTCCTCTCCCTTCTTAAACAAAATTTAGTGGAAGCACAAGCACGGATGAAGAAGAACACCGATCTTAAAGAATCGATAAAGAGTTTGAGGTTGGGGATTGGGTCTTTCTTAGGTTACAACCATATCGTCAATCCTCTTTGGCTCTCAGGCGTGCAATTAAGTTAAGCCCTCGATTCTATGGTCTTTATAAGGTGATCGAGAAGATTGGATCTGTGGCTTATAGATTGGAACTTCCTAATGAATCCAAAATACATCCGGTATTTCATGAGTCATATCTAAAGAAGTGTTTGGGTCCTCTAAAGAAACCTCAACAACATCTTCCTCCGGTGAACAATAAAGTGGAAGTACAGCCTTATCCAGAGGCTGTTTTGGCTGAGCGACTTACTCATAAGAGAAATATGTGTTATTATTAGTTCTGTGGAAAGGAACCTCTACAGCAAATGCTACTTGGATGAACTATAACAAGTTTAAGCACCGTTATCCTGCTTTTAACCTTGAGGACAAGGTTATTTTAAGAGAGGGGGATTGATACGCATGGATGTAGTTATCTTGTAGTTGGTTATATTATATTAGTAAGATCAGTTAGTCAGTTAATTGGTTACGTGAACCTACTGCTATTTATGTATGAACGTTTATCTAATAAAGGGTGTGAAGAATTTGCCTAATATCTCTTCTGTGTTCTCTCCCTTCTATCTGAATTCTTTTCTCTTCTCATCTGTTCCTATGCTATGACTTCTTATCTCTTCTATTTCTGTTGAACTTCGCTTATTGAATAGTTTGGGCCTATCAATCTTGGCCGAGATTAACTACATTGCTTCAACCCACGCTCAAAACTAAAGACTCAAGTTCAAGTTATGGACAAAACCGTTAAACAAGAAGTTAGACAGAACTCATTTGACCAGTTCTCCGCAACATCTGGAGACAAAAGGCCTAACCAGCATATAAGATCAACTACAACAAACCACATCACCAATAAGCAATTTCTTATGGAAATAACCGTGTCCATCAAAATACGACTTTTATCGTGGAAAAGCACTCGTCGAAGCCCTGCAGAGCCTTGACAACCTCATGGTCCTCATCCTCGAGGCATGTCTTTAAGTTTTTAGGCTGGCCCTTTTTGTAGCCCAAGTCGGTCTTCGATATTTTTGTCCTTCTCGTGCCTGGCCCTTTTTGTAGTCCTTCCCAATAAAACACCGCCCATTTATTTTCTGTCTCTAAAAATTTCTCCCTCTCTCTCTCGAAGCTCCGAAGGGTCTGAGTTGTTCTTGAGCTAATCTCAGTCAGGTAGGTAACAACACATTTAAATCGTTCCTTACATCGTATTAACTCGCTCATTACTCGATCTTACTATCCCTTTATTTTGAATTTTTTTTGATCAACCACTGATTCTCAAAGATAGGAAAATAAAATTTTTGGGTTTAGGGTTTTAAAATCTTTCTCTTTCGCGATTGTGATGTATCCTATGTTTCTATGTGATTCTTAAATCTGGGTTTATTGAAAAAACCTAATTCTATCATCTAATCCTTTTTGTTTTTTTTGTAATTGTTGATGCATAATTGTTAGGGTTTGAGAAGAGACAGCATTATTCAGTGACAATGTCGGTCATGATAACTACCAGTTTGGGGGATATTGTTCTTGATTTACACACGGATCGGTGCCCAGTCACCACCAAGAATTTTCTCAAGCTCTGCAAGTAAATTTTTGTAACTGTTGCTTTGATTTCTCCTATTTTGGAATTTTGCAAACTTGGATGTTCTTTGCAAATTTGGGGATTTGAGTTGGGGCTTATGTCTTATTGTTGTTGGTTGGGTGCAGGATTAAGTACTTTAATGGATGTCTATTTCATACGATACAGAAGGATTTTACTGCTCAGACTGGGGATCCGACAGGAAAGGGAGATGGCGGCGATTCTATCTACAAGTGAGTAGATTTCCTTCAGTTTTCGATTTGATTAGTGTGTCCATAATATTAGCATTGTGATCCAACTTCTTAGATTTTTGTAAACTTATTTAGTTGAAATTGGTGTTTGTGAAGTCCATGTTTGAGCTAGCACCTCCGGATACACAAGGGCTTAGATTAGAATCCCATTCCGTTGATTACCTAGTGTTGGTGCAAATGCGTTATGAATATCATATTTGTTATCTAGTTGGTTAGATGAAGTTATAAGCAAATGTCAGCTTGTCCTGTTTTTCTGGTTTTATTATGGTGCTAACAACTTCACCAACACCTATAGATTTCCTTCACTTTTCCATTTCATTAGCATATAGATAATAACCTACATTAGCATTCGAATTCTTGAAAACTTTGATGTTTGTACAATGCTCGTTCTAGCCAGCACCTCGTTCTAGCATATAGATTAGACTATCGTTTCCCTCGATTTCACATTTTTAGACCAAGTTCTTATGGCTATCACTGTTGTTGCATTGCGACGAGGTTTTAAAAATTTGTTAGCTTGTCCTGGTTTCGTGGTTTTGATTTGCTGATAGCAGCTTACAGCATGAACTAAATTGCAGTAACAATGTACACAAGGGTTGATGAATGTTTTGTATCGCATATCTAACTCACATATTATGTTTTTTCAGGTTTCTCTATGGTGACCAGGCCCGTTTTTTCGGAGATGAGATCCATCAAGATTTAAAGCATTCTAAAACTGGAACTGTTGCAATGGCCAGTGGTGGAGAGGGTCTTAATGCTTCCCAGGTATGAAGTTACTAGCAAACTGATATTATACTAGATTCTTGTCTTTTCTGCAAAAAGATAATTTAGCTTGAAGCGCTTTCTCTAGTATATTAAAAGCTCATTAGGTCGCTATAAATTACTGTTCAGGGATGCAATGATTTTAAATACATAAAATGCATAGGATGGTTGTGAGGTTCTGGGTCGAATAGTACAAAGAATAAAGAATGTAGTCTTAAATGCTTGAGAAAAATGCGTCTTCATTACATACTTGTTAACCTTTACTGGGTCTATTTCCTTAAATGCAGTTCTACTTCACGCTGCGTGACGATCTAGACTATCTTGATGGGAAACATACGGTTAGTCTCTAGTTCTCAGTTTTGTTTTGTTTTATGGATCACCTTTCAACTTTTAGGTATTAAGTAGATAAGAAAAATCCTATTGTTTTCTTTGCTGCAGGTTTTCGGCGAGGTTGCTGAAGGTTTAGAGACGTTGACGAGGATAAATGAAGCATATCTGGACGAGAAGGGACGACCATACAAGAATATCAGGTTTATGTTTTGTCTTCTCTACACATTTACTCGATAAACTGATCATGCATCATGGCTTTGTTATATTTGTTTTGTCTTAATTAGTATTTCTAATTTTAAATCTTTACCCATGTTCTTGTTATATACCAGGATCAAGCATACCTACATTCTGGATGATCCCTTCGATGATCCTCCCCAGCTTGCCAGTTTGATTCCCGATGCCTCTCCAGAAGGAAAACCACTAGCTGAGGTTGTCTATAAATTGCTTGATTTTATTATTATTTTTTGACTCGTGTTTTGATTTAAGTATTGAACTTTAAACAAAAGCCCACAGTAGAGGAAGCTTGCAGCATATGTATCATTCATATCGAGCTAGTGACTAATGATATCTAGAATGAACCTGATAATAATTCGATGTATGGAACTCGCTTAAACTTAGTAATGAGAACAAGCTAAATATGTGATGAGAACAGGAAACAAGCCAAGGAAGCTGAGAAAAGGTCCCAGAACATAGTAGCTCAGATAGACAGCATTACTTCTGAATACTGTGTGTGGGATGGTTATTGCTCATGCATTACTAAGTTGATGGGATATCAATTCAAATATGTAAAGAATTTAGGATTTACGTTTCTATTATTATTTCGAAAATGTGAATATTAGCTACAGAGGGGTTTTGCTCTTGTTTCAACTTTATTTAGTAATCAGATTCCATCTTATTTATGTCCTTTTACCTTTCTTTGCCGAGGTATTCAGATTGATGACGAGGTGCGCCTCGAAGATGATTGGGTGCCTATGGACGAACAACTGGGTGCAGGAGAGCTTGAGGAGGTTATTCGGCAAAAGGAGGCACATTCCAGTGCTGTGGTTCTTGAGAGTGTATGATCCAGATTTATTTCTCTTATTAAGTTATTTGGGTTATTTGATTCTAATTCTATGAAATAGTCGTTTACATGTGCCATGTTTGCATTTTACAGATTGGTGACATTCCTGATGCTGATATGAAGCCTCCAGAAAACGTTTTATTTGTTTGCAAGCTTAATCCAGTTACTGAAGTGAGTCCTCGTTATGACTTGGCTGAAATTTGCCTTTCTTGTTTATTGCTTCAAATTGTATTTTCAGAGTTGCATAACTAATTCCTTGATATTCTCTTTTCGTGTTAATGCAGGATGAGGATTTGAACACAATCTTTTCACGCTTTGGAACTGTAGTATCGTGAGTACTCTGAGGCACATGTATTTATCTGAACATTTTTATCACATTGAGTAAGATTTATTTGATGTTCTATCAATCATACTTGAACTTTACAGCGCTGAGGTGATCCGTGATTTTAAAACTGGAGACAGCTTAAACTACGCTTTTATCGGTGAGTAGTCTTAATCAAGTCCCATAAACTTTAACTTTACAAATGAGCTCAGCATCCACATGGATAAATCACTAGGGACATCCCATCATCTCCTATTTTATACCTTCTTATATTATATTGCACACCTGTTATGAGGTTTAACCAACTTCTTCTGGCTGATGATTCAGAATTCGAAACAAATGAGGCCTGTGAACAAGCCTATTTTAAGGTATGTTGATTCCTGTAATCCGGTTACGTTACACTATGTTTAGCCAATCTTTTGGCTTTGGTAATGGTGATTTTTTTGGCCGTGTTTCATATCTCATGTGTTACAAAACTGTGATGCAGATGGATAATGCTTTGATTGATGATCGGAGGATACATGTGGACTTTAGTCAGAGTGTTTCTAAGCTGTGGGGTCAATACAGGCGTAAAGAGCATCAAACTGGTCAAGGTATGACCTAGACAGGCAACTCATTTTAATGATGTTTATACAGTTGATAGACGTAGACATTTGAAATCTACTTACATGTTTATACAGACATGGACATCTAAAATCTATTTACATTTAGATTCCCACCAATTGTTTCATATGTTTCCCTTTAATGCTGCTGGTGTTTTTTGTTTCCCTCATATGTGCCCATGGCTTTGAACTGTCTTGGGAGCATGTCTGTCATATCTTCTGCCCGTTCAATATTGCACATTCCTATATAAAATTCGCAAAAGTTTCTTTTGTACGAGAGATGTAATGCATCATTTAATGTGTTCTGGTACAGGGAGAGGTTGTTTCAAATGTGGTTCCCTTGATCACATGGCCAAAGATTGCACTGGAGACCCTTCTGTGAAAGCAGATAATCCAAAGTATGTTCTAAAAGATGGGAACACCCAGCGCGGTGGAAATGAGAAGTAAGTGTGCAGTCTTTCTTTATTAGCTACTCCAATTTATTAACTTTGGTGAGTATTTCCCTTCATTACTTAAACAGACTAACATTATGTCGTCGCAGTTATGAGATGGTGTTCGACGGAGACACCACTGATGGCTCTGGACGAGAAAAGAGGAGGGGAGAACGTGACTCGGATAAAGATTTGAAGAAACGAAGGGTGGACAGAGAGAGTGAGAAGGACTTGAGACATAAAGGGCAGGACAGTAGGGACTCGAGAAGTGATAGAAGTAGGCATGATGATAGAAGTAGAGGAAGAGATAGAGAGGAAGGGAGTAGGCATGGTGGAAGCAGAAGACTCGAGGACGAGAAGTATGAGAAGGAAAGGCTATCTAGAGACAGTGGCCATGGGGACAGGAGAAATGAACACCACCAGGAGCTTAAGTCCTCTAGGAATGATGGGGTACGGATAGGTTACCGAGATTACAGGGATACCGACAAAGCAGACAGGAGAAGAGAGGGTGATAATAGAAACAGAGAAAGTGACCGTGATTCTAAGAGACCTGACAAAGAAGGAGCCAGCAGAGGAGAGAGTGATCGTCGAGATAAGGAGAGCAGTCGTGATTACAGGAGAAGTGACAAAGAAGTAGATAAGAGAAGTGAGAGTGATCGTAGAAACAAAGAGAGTGAACGCGGATATAGGAGAACCGACAAAGAAGTAGATGGGAGAAGTGAGAGAGATCGGGTAAACAAAGAGAGTGACGGAGGCAGGAGGAAGGATAGAGATGACAGAAAACATGACAGTGGCGTGGGAGGCAGGAGGAGGGACAGAGATCATAGATGATTGAAACAGTCCACGCGACGGGGAAATGTCAGAGGTAATGAATCTTGTATCTAAACATATGCTCTAGTGATGTATGCTCTTGTATTTGCCAGAGGAGAGACATCCTTTTGTATTCTACCTCATTGATGTACTCGGTGCATTTTCCAGAGGCTTTCGTTATCTGTATAACTGTCTATGACCAACTATGACAGTACATTGTTTCATTTGTGTGAAGCCGTTTTGTATGTGCCGAATTGGAAGTAAGCTAAGCACAGGAAACACCAAAAAGAAGCAATCCCAGTTTATGAAGGATGATATTTCATTTTAATTTCCATTTCGAACCAAAAGGTTGCATATTTATGAAACTGTTAAATTTTATTTTCTCAGCAACAATATGTTGGGAGTGATTGATACAAAGATCACAAAATGAGTGACCGGATATTGTTTACAATGAGTTGTGGAGGCAAAGTGCCATCAACCACAGTGATATCTTTCTCTTGATCATTATCAATCTGAAGCAAATCTAATTGCGACTGCAACAGCGAAGCAGGCATGAAATGTTTTCCTTCTGCCGCTCTTTTGTTAACTCTGTTCAACAGCACCTCAATCGGCGTCTCCAAGTAAATAAACTTAACCCTGCCAGGAACGTAACTCCCTGGCTTGTAATTAGGATCAGCAGTTCTCAGAATCTCTCTGTACTTCTTCTGCAGAGCTGAACAACAAAGGACTGCTTTCCTCTTCTTGTCGTCGTCGTCTGCATCGTAGCCGTAAGTACCGTTACTGCTCGAACTGATCTGGTTGATCTTCGTTCGAAGCGTGTCTCGTAGTGTTTCCAGCCATGGTATCCTGTCTTCCTCGTTGAGAGGAATCCCTTTACTCATTTTCTCTATGTTTGCTACTGGATGGAAATCATCGGCGTCCAGAAAACCGAAGTCCATCGTCTTTGCTAACAACTCGCCGACGGTACTGTTGTCAATCAAATTATTAGTATCCCATCATCAAATACCAAATTATCATCTACAAGCTGATTATGTCAGGAGGGGCAATTGCCCCCACGTCTGTTGGGCCAAACCTTTACTACTGGGCCCATATGATAAAAGGTGTAGTGCACTTTTGAATGAAAATGACAAAATGTAGGTGCTTGATCTTCTGATCAATCTTGGTGGGCGGAATTAGTGAATTCTTGATTTGATTAATTAAATCAAGACTCTAAATAATCGTGATCTTGATTTTGATTTCAGAGACAGAGCGAGTCTAGAGAAGGGAATGAATACGTACGTTTTGCCAGAGCCGCTAACACCCATGATGACAAAAACCATTGGAGCCGTCGTCTCTAATGATCCTGATCATCAAGAACAAGACAAAAAATTATAACCATTCCAAGAAAGAAAACAGAATTAAGGTAATTAATCCAAAAAGAAAAGAAATTAGAAGCAGAAAAGGAATTGTACCTTTATTATGATTCATCATAGTTGTGATGATTTGTCGCTGTTGATGTTGTTGGTTTAGGATGTTTAGATGATGAAGATCATGATCAGGTTGGTGGTGGTGGTGGTGCTGAAGAAGATAATAATCAGAATTATCCATAATTAATATAATTATTGAGAATGAATGAATGAATGGTTTAGGGATAAACCAAGCAAGAATTATATTATAGAAAGAATATCTGTCTAGTTTTTTCCGGTAAGAAAGAAAGAAAGATAGAGAGAAAGAAAATGAGTGAGAGAGATTGTGGGAGAGGGAAACACGTAACTTATATAGAAGAAGATTAGTCGCAGATCAGATGAGATAGTAGGAGGAAATAATTAATGAATTTTGGATAACATTTCAGAGTCACTTCCACCTAAATATGACATCAACTTCAACATGGCCGGCAGGTGGTGAGTAAGTGCTGATAAAGCAGATAGAGTTGAGATCCGTGTGCAAATACGCGACAACTCGACGTCGACATTCACGGGATATGTTTAAGAGGGCCACAAGTCATTTATTTTCTTTTGAGGACGGAGAGGGGCAATTGCCCTTGGTTGCCATGATGATCCAATAGTTGCTTCCTTGTGACCAAAAGGAAACTTACATCTGGATACGTAATTACTTGATTCATCTTTATTTGATTCAATATGTTTGTTTTTTGAGTTAGATCCGACTCATCGGACTTAAAAATATGTGAGTGCTGCTTGGTCTCACAGGTTATGGATGTTTCCATACCTGACTTAAACGGGTACGAATCAGATCTGACTCTCTCTAAAAAGTAAAATAAGGTCTGATATCTGACTCACCAAGAATCAAACTATCAAAGGTTATTATTATTAGGTCATGAGTATGTGGTTCTGACTAGTCAAAGGAGGAAGATTCATTGGGAGATCCAGTTTTACGCGACAACTCGACTGGTTTTATTGTTTCTAAGTTTGAATTGGTGGAAGTGGAAACCATGTCTGTATTCTGGAAATGGGTTCGATGAATCTGTTGGCGCCCACAGACCAACGAAGCTTCACTTGTCGGCCAAACAAATTCATTTTTGTGTTGTTGTCACCAACTCCACTTTCAAGAAGCAGAGAATTTTAAATCAATATGGACGATGGAGAGAAGCCCAGGCTGATAAAGTGGATCCCAGATTTGTGTATGCGACAACTCGATCTCGATCCGATTTATCTTTTCTTTATTCATTACTATCTGGTAGGGTCAAACAGGGTGTGCTAGCTGTTGTAGGGTACCCCGACTCAGAATAGTCCTATGCACTTACTACTAGGGTCGTTGTGCCACTCTGGTCTAGGACCATAAACTGATGTACATTACCGTACAAGAAGAAGAGTCCTAATCACAGAAAATAGAGACAAAATAAAATAAAATAAAGGCAATTAAAAAAAGAATTTCTTTTGTCCTCATCCTCACTTGCACACTTTTTTTGAGTTGAATATTACCGAGTACTACTATTCTTCTTTTTGATTCTTTTTTTTGTTTTTTTTCTTTCTTCGAAAAAGGAAGTTATATTATTATTTGTTTTAGGAACCTACTTGGCGTCTGCAAGGAAATTTCTATTTAGGCACATTATTGATGCAAAAATAAAATAAAAATAAAAAACAAAAAATAAAAACAAAAAACAAGCGCAATCTTTTCCGAAATACAAATTGGATGAATTTTTCCCAAAAAAATTCACCATTTCTCAGATTTTGGGTTTTAGTTGGAAGATGTTCATCAGAGAGTTTGAATATAACACGGCCTTATTAATAATGATCGACAACTGAATGACTTGCACGAGTAGTTATGGTCATGATGAATATGAATAAGATGAACCAAGTGGTACGCGACAACCCCTGTTGAACGTTCATCTCCACTCCCTTGATTGCCTTCATTATCTCATCATACTTATTCGTATGCACATCTGATGATGATGATGATGATGATGGTGTATTTTCTTCGGCCACTACCCCGATTGCAATTGTCTCTTTAAAATTGCTGAATTTCTCCATTATGCCATCAAACTCCTCTCTTAATTGGTTGACAATGAAAAAACTACGTTGATAATCGTCGGATGAAGTGCTACTGAGCGTTTCGAGTTGGTGAAGAATGGATTTTGACATGTCAAGACCAGCTGTAACGTCATATCTCATTTGGGATGTGACCAGCTGTTGGATGTCTTTAGAGTAGTGAATGTTATCGGATTCTTGGTAGGATTTTTGGAGATGTGTGATGAGTTTTTCGATTCGTTTGAGATGTTGTTTGATGAATTGGACTCCATTCAAGAATTAATCTAAGCTGTCTACTTGATCTACCACATGATCATCAATATTGATAGCTTGGTGGTGATCATCGGAGAGCAGACAAGTTGACAAAGCACTATTGTCCATTATGCTTGGCTTTCCGCCAAGACGACCGAGATAGGATATATCTATAACTAGAATGCTTGAACTCATATGTAGACGGTTTTCCTGTGGCTGACATACATGGCCAAGATATTCAAAACACACTTATCTGACTTTTACTCTTGACTGTATAATAACGCGTACGGTGATGCTCGATAATATATTTAATTTTTTTCTCGGTTCACCATTCTTACATGCAAGTTCTAAATGGGTGCCAAATGCTAATGCATGGTTTGTTTAGCAAAGTCGCATCTAGGTAGAGTGAGAGAGATCTGTAAGTTGGGACGACCTTTTCAGGGTTCAGGTTGTTGAATGAAGGAGAAGAAGTAACGGAGGAATTATAGCTAGCTAGTCAAATTGTCAAAAACAACTTGGATAGAAACTTCTACTCCAATGACTTTCCAAGCTAAATCTTAGTTACAAAATTATTATTGTTGAGTTGAATCCTATTATTCTTCTTTTGATTCTTTCTTTGTTTTGTTTCAAAATAATTTGGTCTCGTTTGTTTTTATTTTAATTTCTAAGTTTAGTGGCAATTAAGATGAATTTCCCAAATATGTTACCTTCCCAGCATACATACAAATTAACCAGGTGGGGAGAGGTACCATCTAGTATCTCCATTATACGTCTCTCCATGACTAAGACATCTACCTATCTGACTCGCCCTCCCTCCCATGCTGACTCCAGGGCCCAGGCCTTATTTTAATTATCAAACTAGTTTACCTTTTATTGAAGGTAATAACAGGCTATTGAAGGTAAAAACAAGATAAAACAGTAAAAAGTAAAGATAAGAAAAGGAAAAGTCAACGAATAAGGGGACTGACCATTGAATGAGCAACCAATGGAAGAAAATCCTGAGATTTGCTCTTCTTCTTCTTCTCGTTCCTTGGCATTTTAACAAGGTGGCCGAAATGAAATGGTGATTCCTCATGAAGATGATATGTTGTTGATGATGATGAGATTACCCAATTAGAGTACCTCCCACCATTTATAAAACCAGTACCCGTGGCCTCCATTAATGGATGGTGGCTGGATTTACACAAGAGTTGGAGAGACAGAGACAGAATGGAGTCTAATCCAATTGAGAGATAGAGAGGGAGGAGAAACCAAAGTACAAACCCTAGTTTGTTTGTTGGTTTCTATATCCTTTTCAGCAAGTTGCAATAAAATAATCAAAAGCCCATTCTACCTAACTCCCACCTGTGAGTTGGGATTTCGTTTTTCCTGTTCTGTTTGGTTGGTGATATTAACCAGTAAATCAGAAGTAGATTAAGTGCAGTTGTTAAAACATTGCAGACAAGGGGGGGGATGTAAAAATGCACAGTTATAGATTTATTGAACACAGAAAATAATATCCGAGTAAGTTGGAAAAATGAACAAAACCATCATTTGATGATAATGCTGCTGTAAATCAGTCTAGAACTTGAGTTCTCACACAGAATTGATTCGTATTTTCAGTGGTAGAGATAATGGAATAACTTTTCTAGTAATTTGTACATCAAGAGTAAATTTTGCAGTTAAGCTAAATTTTACGTGCGGTAAAGCAGAGCTGAAGACCATGTTAAATGCGGTAAAGCAGAGCTGAAGTCTAAAGTTTGTGATCCGACTCATCTGCAACTGTGTTTGTGTCTTAGTCAAATACCTATGTTTTTGGCAGTGGGTAAACCATATTTTTGTCTAGCTCAAGCTAAACAACCTTTGAAGCCTTTCCTGAGTGCAGTTTCGTCCAGGTTCCTTCCTATAAAGACAATCTTGTTTATTCTTTGTTCATCAGTCCCCCATCGTTTCCCTGGAGAACCATCTAACATGGAATGAACCCCCTGTAATATACCAATAACAAGAAGAAGAAATCAGTATGCCAAATCCACATCAAAAACTGAACCTCATGGCATAAACAGGTTGTCGAGTTTTATGCCGTTTCAAGTCAGTCATTTACAAGTACCTGGAAGACATAACGTTCATCCGAATCATTCACAGACAATATCCCCTTCATCCTATACAAGTCCTCTCCTTTCTCCTCAATTAGTCTTTCGAGCCAATCATCAACCTATATGTAGATTGGAATTTCAGGTTAAAGAAAATCAGCATTTTGTACAATGTGCAACAGTTCGATAACGAGTTGAGAGCCAATTCATACAGCTAAAAGTTACAACTTCTGAATTTCCTTACGGTTTTTACCTCATCAAGGTCAAGGTTGCCTTCACAAACTATACTGACGCTGGTGACTGCAGAATCATGGACATGGTCATGATGATGATGTCCTCCATGGTGCGCTGTTAGGAAACAAAGGGCAAAAGGGTAAAGCTTACAATCTTTTCTGAGACGACGCCCCTTGTCAATACAAGACATTAACAAAATTATTACCATGCTGATGACTTGAGCAGTGGGGTTTATCTACCTTAACTTCAGATTCAATTCTGCATAAATCCAAAAGCACCAAGTTCAAAATGTCAGGAAACGGAACAAAATACCAGGAGGAGCATATTAGTCTATAGACTATACAATAACAAATGCTGGAAGTAACAAAGTTACCGACCTATCAAGATCATATCCTCCTATACCAAGAACAAAGTCCATGTCCACAGCCCCAAACTTAGCTTGTTTAATCTGTGCCATGCTATTGATACCCTGCGACAAATGCCCCCAAACTAGCTAAGCAACAGATGCTCCCAAATTAGTAAAACTTAGCAAAGAATGTTGCAGAAATAAGAAATTTAACCTTAATTCTTGTATTCAACGCGCCCAATTCCTCCTCACTCACCAAATCTACCTGCACAGGATAAAATAGAAATTATCATTCAAACTTGGAATGATAAAACAAAACAAGTTATTAGAAACTTAGAACAAGTCATGATCGTATCACGAACACGTTGCATCCCCACACACACCCAACAGATCATATGTGTCCCTAGAGAATCTAAACGAAATAAAATTTGGGGTATACTCACCTTGTTCAGAATAATACGATCTGCATATGCAATTTGCTCTACAGCTTCATTCACCACAAATCTTGGTTTAACTTCATCCAAATGTTGTGTCACATGCTTACAATCGACTAAAGTAACAACACCATCAAGTTTCACATATTTGGAGAGTATTTCATCAGTGCAAAACGTTTCAATCACAGGGGATGGTTTTGCAAGACCTGCAGATACAGAACATTAAAGCTACCACAACAATCGCAGGTTTCCGTCGAAACCAACAAGGCTCACTAAGCAATCATGTATCTCCATGTCCCTACGGCCAGTACAAACTACACTTCAAAAAGGCTAAATTGAAATACACACACCTGTTGTTTCAATAACGATATGATCGAATTTGTCTCGCTTCTTCTTCACTAATTCCAAGAGCATTTTAACTAAATCCCCTCTCACAGTACAACACAGACATCCATTATTGACCATAACAATTTCTTCAGCAACAGAAGAATGACTTGCAACCAATGAACTATCGATGTCTACCTCCCCAAACTGAAAAACAGATAAATACAGATTCACAAAATGCAAAATTTCAATTACAACACAAACTAATTACAGTAATTCATACAATAATCTGTATGATAAAATTCCTCACAGAAAAATTGAGTGTGTTTTTCATTCTGTTACCTCATTCTCGATGACAGCAATTCTTTTGCCATGTTGAGAAGTTAAAATATGATTAAGAAGTGTTGTTTTTCCAGAACCAAGAAACCCAGTGATCACGGTAGCAGGAACTCGATTATCAGCAACATCTGGGACAGATTTTTCTGGGAGATTGTTGTAAAAATGAGGTATTGTAGATGTAACCATGGTTCTTAAACTAAATTGGTGTGTAAAAGAGGCTTTGGGAAGAAATTGGTTCAGGGTTTTAGCACCCAGTCTTCTAATCAACGAATTGATAGCCATGATTGATTCAAATGGGAGTTTATGTTCTTGAAACTGTTAATGGAGGAAGTGAGAAGTCTTAAAACCCTAGAAGAATAAAACAGAGGGTTTATGTCTGTTCTTAAAAGGGCAGTAGGAGGCCCGGCCCGTTTGGAGTAGAAATAGTACAAGCCCGGCTAAAACCCTAACATTTTTAAACTAAAGATAGTAAGGGGGGAATTCGGCAAACTTTATTTCTGCTTGGATGAAAACCAATGATTTCAATCCATGGATGACGATCATATATGATATAAACAAGACGGAAGACACTGGCGGTGATATTTGCGATCGTCGGTAATGTAGGGTGATTGTGTTGCCACAGGAAGTTGTTAAACCAGGTGGTGAAAAGTGTTACAGAGTTCGAAGGGTCTGTTGCTTGTATCCATTGCGATACAAGCATTTGGGTACTGCAAGATGATGATGATGATGAGACTAGTAATGGATGGATTCGTTGTTTCCGTTATGCATGGCTTTTCAGGCACTCTCCTGACTATATCTTTCGGCCTTTAGCTTTTGATTCTACAACTCAAAATATTGTGATCTTGGAAATCTTCCGTGGCTCTAAAACATATCATGTACGTACCTACAATATCGAAACTGGAAATTCCAAATAATTCTCCCCAATTAATCAAGGCGTTTGTGTTGCCGACACCTGTTTCCGCAACTAGACTGAGCAGTTGAGCTGCAGAACATCCCCCTCTAATGAGATTTCCAGAGCATTTGCACTCTGTAAGCCCAACCTTGTGTAAAACAGAAAATTGGGATTTGTTTTCACAGAAACTGTAACTAGCGGGTGAGTGAATAAAATGCACTGTAATAAAGAAAGAGAACGGCATTTGCCATAGCCAAATTTCACTCTCTGCACGGCATAGGGCACGCATTGGCGAGACCATAAGGCATTACCATGAACTCATAATATGATTGATTCAATTGGAAGTTTTGTCTTAGCTGAACCATAAAACAACTCAGCTGAGAAAGATATTTCCATTACTACCCCTAAAGGTACTATTTCCACCCCAACTTCCATCCATACCCAGAGAATCGTTTCAATTGAGTTTCTTCCTCCAACTTCTTCTTTTTGTTCAAAATCCCAAATCCTATAATTTGATTTTTGATGTTGTTGATGATCTTAATTTTCTAGTGTGTGAAATCAAATCCTCACATATTTATTGCTGTTTTATCATGTAATGTATGTCTAGTTTGGAATAGGAGTTCGTCTGCCAACTGTTTGATAAAACACCTAAGAAAATGTATGACTGAGGATTAAGTTTACCAGCCACACTTTTCAGTGCATTCTTGTAGTCTATTAAGTGAATGAAATGCTAAGGTTGGGATAATTTAATGCTCATGGTTTGGCTAAATTCGCTAGAGGTTGAAGAAATAATTAGCTAGGCTAACTGACAAGGAGTACAAGTCCGGCTAAAACCCTGACATTTTTAAACCAAGATAGTAAGGGGGAAATTTGGCAAATAAGAGAACAGAAGAAAACCATGGCAAAGAAAATGAACTTGATTGCTGAGTCTACTTCTGTAGATAATGGGGATGTCTTGTTCGAGATTTTCCTCCGTCTTACTTGGAGATTGATCTTTCAATTGAGGTTAGTTTCCAAACAATGGTATTCGATTCTTTCAGATCCAAACTTTATTTCTGCTTGGGTGAAAATCAACGATTTCATGCCATGGGTGACAATTATATATGATACGACTCTAGCGGTAAGCGATTATGTCACGACTTTGACAACAGATATTTACTCGGAATTCATAACTGGTATGTTTTCACTAGATTTCGTTTCTTCAAAAGTACATCCAAAGAAGTTATACATTTTAGCAGGTTCAAACAATGGTTTAGTTTTATGTTCAACAACTAGACATCAACAAACAGAGTTATACGTATGTAATCCACTTTTAAAAAAATATGTTATGTTACCCAAACCAGTAGTTACTTCTAATATTAGTGTCTTCATGGGTTTGATTTGTGCCTCTTCGTCCTCTGAAATGGGTTATAAAGTGATCCGTATCCCGCAGTTTTGCAAGGCGAAAAGAAATTTCAAAATCGAAATATACTCTTCGGGTTTGGGTAATTGGACTGCTTATGAGGTTTCGTGTGATCAGGCTGTTTCATATTGTTTTTGAAGTTATGACTAGTTTTCTTTTAATTGAAAGATTGATTATTCTAAGACTCAATGGTGTCTCTTTATGTTCATCAGTCAATTCTATTACTATTAGTTATAGAAATGTTGCAGAGATGGTATCTTATTCTCTTATGCTTAATTTCTTGTTTCTGTAAAGTGTTTCTACTTGCATTTCTAGCTCCCCAGTGTGACATTGAAACATTCTACTAGTTAGTAACATGTATATATCTTCTGACCAGAGATGGAGCATGTAAAATCTATGTTGTGAAGAAAAATTAGAAAATGCAAATTTTGCTGACACTTTGGCGCGCATTTTTGTCTGGGCGCGCCTTTTACAACATAGTGTAAAATGACATCACCATGAATGTAACGGCTGAAAACTTTACTGAATCAGATTTTAAATTGAACCTCCGTTGAGAAATAGAACCGGAATTTGTTCTTTGACCAAAACAGAAACCTGGAATTTATTTGCAGGCGTTTAAGTCATTGTCATAAAAATGTAAAGGTAAAGTCACTTGTGCTGGATGTATGGGCTGGTCATTGCTACTTCCATTCCATATTATTCATAAAAAATCATTAGGAAATGGAAATTACTAAAGACATGAGAAGAATATCTGAACTGTAGACTTTTTTACTCGAATTCAAACACTGATCCTTAAATTTCAGCAATTTAGGCCTATGTTGTAAAAGGCGAGCTAGTCGAGCTAGTCGGTCGCCTAGAAGATAAAAGCAGAAATTTTGTGTTTTCTAATTTTTCCTCTGGGCGTCTAGAGCGCCTAGGCACTAGTTCAACATAAAATTCAAGCTAAGATTTTTGGATGCCCATGTTAACACTTTCTGTCTTGTTTTGTCTTAGACGGGCTGGTGGTAGGAGCCAGGAGTACCGTAATATCGGCCCGAGACACCATTTACATTATTACCCTTAAATACTAATACTAATTGCCCCCGGTGACCTACCAATCTGCACTTTCTTTCTTCTCTGTGAAAAACCCTAGAGAGAGACAGAGAGGGATAGAGATTTTAGAAAAATCATCAGGTTTCGATCTATATACACAAACTCAGTTGTTTATAACCTCAAATCCTATTATTTGATTTAAGACAAGGAGAATCATTTCAATTTCCATCCATGTAAGTTTCTTCCACCTCTTCTTTTTTTTTTTTTTTTTTAACCCCAAATCTAATAATTTGATTTTTGATGTTTTTGTTGATCTCAATTTCCCTCACCTTTAATGCCCATTTTGTTGTTTTTATCATGTAATGTATGTATAGCTTGGAAAGGTGTCTGCCTGCAGACTGTTTGATAAAATGCCTAAGAGAAATTTATGTTTGCCGTAAAATGCAGAACTGGATTGGGGATTATGTTACCAGCACTTTTTAGTAGGATCTTAGAATCTGTTTTAAGTGAATGAAATGCTTAAAGTAGGATAATTTAATACTCAAGGTTTGGTTAAATTTGTTTCAGGTTGAGAAAATGACCAACATGCCTTGTAGAATTGCATCCGTTTATGGTACAATAAATTGCATTTTGAAATGAACTGTGGTAAGCTGGAAGCTAGCTTCATGACATTTCCAGTTTTCTGTATCTGGACTAAAGGGAAGTCAGGATTCGTGTATTGAGTTGGTTCTGTTTGTGTTGCATATTATTAGTAGTTTGAGATTGAACTTAGACTATGTTCTTGCACCATTCCCGCTAAAGTTAGAACATGTCAGCAACAGAAAAGGTTTAGAATGTTGTTAGGTCTGTCAACCATGGATAAAATGCACAAGAAATGTATAGGGGTTGTTGCTATTAGAATTATCTTTTAAGGTTTGATATGTTTGAAGTCGGATGGAACTTATCACTTGCTGTTGCATTAGGGAATCAGTTTTTGCTGCTTGTAGAGCATAAATAATAAATGTATAGTTTGAAGTCCATTACTCTCTCTAATTTTAGTTTCTTATTGTGTTTAACATAGTAAGTCACTATGATAACTGGAAGAAGGTCGTTGTAGTGTAATTTTAAATGATTTCTGCGACCAGTTTCTTTGTGTGCATTACAAGTAAATTGGACATAATTTTGAACCAGTTCTACTATGGAACTTATAAAGTTTTGGAATGCAAGTATACCAAGCAGCTAGGAATTATTATTATTATTTTATTTTTCTGTGTGACAAACTTCCGACTTTACCAAGCAGCTGGAGAACATTGTCTCTACATAACTCAACAGCTGCAAAATTCCGTATAGCAGAATGCAAGTTTCCCATGCCACCAAGCAGGGCCTATATTTGTAGCAATGCTTATATTTTCTGATAAAAAACAGCAACAAGGTTATTACATTTTCATTCATTTAAAGCTGTGCATCAAATGGTACTTCAGTTGTTCTCACCCATTGACCTCTTGAAAGACATACAGATTACAGAGAGAGAGAGAGAGAGATGGCATGGCGTTCAGCAGGATCTTTGTCGAGGTCGTTATTATCAACAGCAAGAGCTTCTTCGGTTCGATCTTCACCAACACTTCCTCGCCTTCGTCCGTCACCACTACCTACATCTCCCCCTCGGGCTCGTCGGTTCTCCTTCGCTAATCCAAGGTGAAACTTCTGAACAACTAAAAGTCATAGATTTCAAGTTTTTGGTTTTTCTAACACCCTAATATTCTAATATTCATATTATTTGATTATCTGCGTGGGTTTTATGTTTCAAGGACATTCGGAGAACTTGGATGCACACAGTCAATACTACCTCCGGTTGCTGCATGTCATCTCTCACCACATCTGTCACTTAATGCGCGAGCTTTCTGTGGGCTTTTTCAGGGTAACATTTGCAGAACTTGTCAAAATTTCTCAGTAGTATACTTTCTCTCTCACTTTTCCTTTGTTTCTAGTTCAAAAAAGAAAATAAGGATTTTATTTGTTTTCTGTCTTCATGGTCTGAGTTTCTCTTTGATTGGTGATTGCTGGGTTTTAGTCCTTTTTAATGTGTGATGAATTAGTTATAAATTTGGGTTCAGTTTGATTATAGGAAATGGAAAAGATGGCTGATACAGGACATCAAATGCTGCAGCAGCGGATAAATGATGCCACCAATTTTCAGTAAGTTCTTTTTGCGTTCTTTCTACATGTTCTGCAAGCTTGTAGTTGCTGAATTCTCTGAAACCACACAAAGATTAGAAACACCAATTTTACACCTTTTCAACCACAGTATAATGCTAGTCACTAGTTATAGCGTACGTTACCCTGCAATTCAGAATCCATGAATTAGGAAAGATGCGATTTAGAGGAATAGAGAAAGTTTTCCTCGGACGCTTAATATTCGAGAAATGGTAATTACATTCATCTCTTGTAAACATCTAATGGTGATACATTGGTATTTAATATTAGCAAAGCCCTCATCAGGATGAATCTTTACCCGTTTTTATTAGTTATTGTGTTCCTTATTCACCTGCTCTGCCCTGTATCAGTGTTGGTAAATAAATCATTCCCAGTTTATACAACCTTCAGCAGCTTGTTGGAAATTTCCTCATCATGTGGATTATGGTAGCAAAATATTCCAAGCACTAGGGAAATGCATGATTGCAGTAGGAAGAATCATCTGCTTGTTGAGTGAATTTTGATAAATCATCACATCGTGGCATGCCTGGTTTTTTCCCATGGTCTTTCCAACACATCTAACTTTAGCTTGCTATGGTTGTGAAATGCGCATGGATTGTTAGATCTTCAACTTGAACTTTTACATGCAGTTTCCGCGGGGCTTGACATTAGATCTTGTTTGCAGGTACATGAATGGAGATTGCTGTATCTGCACAACATTGCTAATGATACGAGGGTTTGTAGATTAATGTTGGGATCTTCTGCAAATGACGTTGATCCATTGGAGTAGTAAGGAACCGATAAGACAATACTAAGAGTTTTATACTTTGTCCTTTGTTCATTAAGGAAATGTGGGAAATAAATCTTTTTCTTTCTTGGAGAATTTGTTCTTTTTGTTCAAGAATTGAAGGTTTGAAATTCTTCCCGTTCCTTGTGTTTTCAATGAGTATTAGGTTTTCCAAGCATTGTTGTTAATTTTGTGTTCAAATGTATCTAGTCTTGCCATACCTGTTCTAATAAGACGATATAACTGCTAATACGGCACCACCAGTGACATAAAGATGAAACAAATTTCTGTTTGCTGTTGTAGATCACTGTTTCTCTGTTTCTGAACAAAACCAGTCACCAGTCACCAGTAGTACTAGACATAACAGGATCTAACATGTCCTGAGTCTAATTGTTTGTCTGAGTTTGTTTATTTTTTATTTTCACAGTGCTGTCTAACATTCTGAGATTTTTTTCTCAAAAATCAATGCTGAGAAGTGAGAACCAGAGAATGTTTATATATTTTGTTGGATTAGATGATACTCACCGAAGCCAGTGAGACACTCATGGAAGCGCATTTGACACACCATTTTGTATTGTTTTCTAATGTTATTCATATAACTTTTTCATAGTTATTCTGGAAAGGCCTCAATGATGGAAGGAAATGCAGGAATTGGAATTATATTGTAGCGAGGGAAGCCTGCACTGTTCAATAAAATCTTCCATCCGACTTCAGTTCTCTCTTTTCCACCCCAAGTAACTGCAAACATCACTAGATCAAACGCCAATCCCGTTTTATCGAATAAGCCATCTCCATCTGGTCGAAGTACACAATCAACAATCCCACTGGTCAATACCATCGTAAAACCCACCGCTGAGATGACTTGACTTTTATTTTATCAATAATTTTCTTTAACCCACCAGTCAATCCCACCGTAAAACCCACCGCTGAGGTGACTTGATTTTTATTTTATCAGTAATTCTTTTTGATAGAACTTTTTCTATTCTCTATTCCCTTAACAAAATGGCTTCCCAAGCAGGTAAAAAACAATTCAATGAACTTGCAAGACTTAGGGATGAGCTTGGATTGAAAGGAATTACACTGACAGTTCCTTCGGGTTCAACTCATGATACCGCACTTGGGCCTGATTGGTTCGCGCTCGATCAATGGAATGATAAAAGAGTTATCATTTCTCTTGGATAATTTTCCGCTGGTCTTCCTATCCTCTTTACAATCCAGAGATTCCCCTTTTCTACGAGATGTTGGCACATATCAAATTTTTGTGCGGAATATTCCAGTTAAATGGCGACGCTATCAGAATCATGGTGGAGTATTCTCACTGTGCTGCTGGTTTGGAGTCCTCATATAAGAAGTATGTGACAGTTCCTCCCAACAGAGAAGAATACACAGTGGAGAATTTCTTTAAACACTATGATATTACCCTTGTTGCTTATGAGCGTTATCGTTGGGGTATTCGTTTGAGACGAGCAGATGGCTTTGCTGAGGCGAAAAAGATTATGCAAGACGTTGATTTTCATAATAAAATCAATGATTTACTATTACCTTAGGGTTAATATCAAAATTTCACTCCGTCTTGGACACGGAGATTTACTATTACCTTAGGGTTCTTTCATTTCCAAAGGGTCCAAAATAAACCTTAGTCGTGCAGTGAAAATAGGCTTGGCACTCTGTTAGAGAACATGTGCAAAAACGGACTCATTTATCTTATTTCAACACCTTATTTTACCATCGAAAGACCAGCATATATGCAGGTTACACAGAATATTCTAAATTTCTCGGTGGAATGGAATTAGATAAAAGTGGTAAAATTCACTTTGGGATAATTTTTTGATGGGGCGTTTTTTATAACCAATTTTTTCTCCAAAAATACACTTCTTTGTTGGAATCAATCAATAGGACGTATCAGTTGTTCCCATGCCCCCATCAGAAATTTAATCTCCGAGTTGAGGGTAGTTTTTGAATTTGGCTAGCTCACTCTGAATCGAGTCACCGAGTTGAGGGTACATAGTTTTTGAAATTAGCTGATTATAATAATAGCACTTAATTGATAGATATACGTGGCACCATCCTAAGCTGTGACGCTCTAAAAGAATGATCAAGAAGGAGCACGGAATCACTCCCAGGTCTTGACACGGTAAAAGAGATATCTACCACACTCAATTAAGAATAAGGCATGTGTAAAGTTGAGGCTATAACCAATGGTGGAATTTGAATCGGGGATGATGTAATTTTGAATAGTGGTATTAAAAGGTTCGTGAGACTTGTGAAAGCAATTGATTTTAGACTTATTTAAACTAAAAGTAGAGAAAATTTAAATCCAAATTTGTTTTTTTTTTTAGATTGAAAATATTCAAGACACTAGATTCCATTATTACACATGAATGAATGATGATAAAAATTCCAAAACTCTAATTATTTTTAAAATATCTTTTTCTTAATTCACAAATTATCAAGCATATTCTCAAACATTAATTGTATCCCTTAAGCATAGATTATCTAAACAAAGTATAACCTATTTAATTGAATCACAACTAATTAAGAAAAATTATGCAAACAATTAAAATTCTGCAAAGCAGAGATTTGAGTGAATTATAAATTGCAAATTAGAGAAAAGTAAAATAATTACCAATTATTCATGCAACAATAGCTTCCTCCGTGCCTTGATTACGCGAGAATTAGCTCATCATTATCATGGAAACATGCTCAAAATTCATCTTTATTAATGCTCAAAAATGGTTCACAAATGATGAAATGGGAGAAAAAAATGATAAAAACTGGGTTTTGTAACACTTATATTTGTTACAAAATTAATTGTTACAGAAAACGATAAAGGAATACCGTCACTAACACTGTTGAAGAACGACGGTCTTTAAGGGTCTTATGTTCTTCGTACCTCCTTCACCAGCAGAAAACAACAACTTCCTGTAAAAAAAATTTCTCGTCTTTTTGTTGCTCTAAACGTCTCCCTGTTCTCTCCCTGAACTCTCCCCCCTTCTATGAGTCTCCTACACTCTTTATATACCCAAATGCACCAAGAATCTCCCATAATAACTCGGCAAATATCTGTAATAATTCCCATGTAGTCACCGGAATAATTTCCTGAATCAACTTCTTCACACGAAATCTTGTGTTCTTATGTGTCACTTTACTTGTCTATCTTGCAATCTCTTCATCTTGAATGTTAAATGTAGGATGTTTTCCAAGCATTTTTAGTTATTCTTGTGTTCGAAGAGATTCAGTTTTGGCATACCTCCTCTAATTATTACCTCATTGATGAATTCAAGCATGTGTCTATGCATGCGCTGGAAAAATAGATGAGCAAAGACCAGTTTGTGAGTTGTTGGCCTAAACTCTCCCCACAAGAATCAATAGGGAAGCCTTTGAAAAATTGTTAAACTACCTGATATTCAACTGCTAATATGGTACCATCCAATGATGGATAAAGACAAGATAAATTTGAGTCTAAGAATACTAAGATGATGAAAAATAATGCAGGAAAGTAAAAAATAAAAATAAATTACGAGTACAAGTACTCTAGCAACTTAATTCACAGGGAAAAGACTCGGAGTGAAAATAACATCCCGGATATACCCAAATGATGAGGTGATTCCTAAAGGAATCCTGCAACTGCCATAACTCTTCTTCTTCCAATGGTAATAATCAAAGGATTTCTTATCGTCATTGCATCTCACCATGAACAAGTCCATCCCTGGAATGTGAATGTATTGATGTCTATGGCCCCATTTGGCTTCACAATCGAAAGGTGGCTTTGAGAAGGTCTCTTCCATCCAATAATAATCCCAAGTAAGACTACATGCAGCACTGCTAGTAGTGGTCTTGCTTTCATTGTCTTGTTCACCCAATATATACATCTTTGTTGTTGTGTTACCCTCAGCCAGAATAGCTAACCGGCTATCTATGTTGATTAAACTGAAGTTACCGAAGATTTTAGGAAACATTATATTTACTTTTGTAAACTTTTCATGGCCGACGTCGAATTGGATAATAATACATTGTTCTCCGCAGTCGCACCGATAGTTGTAATGCAGCCAACAAATAAAGCCATTCACATGAACAGATTCTGCATTATAGCCAAAGTAATGACACTTTTTACTAAGAGGTGGGACGGGGGCATCAATCCTTCTCCATGTATTATCTCCTACAGTTCAGACCTCGCAAGCCAGCTTATTAATTCCTTTAAAACTCCATAATGCAATCACTTTGTGTTCCCTTGTCATGGGATCGTATCCGAAACCCAACATATTCAGATAAAACTCTCGGTGTTGTTCTCGTTTCTTATCTTCCTCTTGCTTTTGTCTGATAAATGTTGATTTGATCCATGGTGTTGATTATCTGGTGCTAATGTTAAACACATACACAGTAATTACGAAAAGCACATTTCTCTTCTGGAAAGGGGTATTTCCAACGAGACATAGCTCCAACTGCTTCTACACATGCATCTTCTTCTTCCGATGAGATAAGTAACTCCATTAACATCATACACTTTATATCATTACAATACTTACGCTTTAGCTCCCCCATACGTAAAAGCGAAACACGACGTGTTGTTTTCGATCTGGAGAAGTGCAAATCAATGAAGGACTGATCTTTCTGGATTAGTGATTGCCACTGCTTGCACACACACTTGAACCTCATAAGTGATTTCACGGGAAGTCTACTCAATATGTCACAAACTATTTCTTCTGGAACATCTGGTAAAATTGGGGATATCTCACAAACAAGTGCTTCATGAGAACTGCGGGCTAAATCTTGTTTCTTCTTGTGTTGCTTCCAATGCCTTTGTTTCTTGTTTTTTTTTGTTGCTTCAGTTTCTTAGGTTTTCCATGCTTATTCATCTTGCTTGCTACCTTCTGTCTTCTTTGCTGTTAACAACTTCCTACTTAGGGTTTTGCTAGGGTTTGATAATATCACACACAGAGCGATTTTCTTTTAACCACGGGTTATTTAGACAAGGGTCCAAAACGAACCTTAGTCGTACAGAAAATAGGCTTGGGCTAATATCAACCGATCCCACTCCGAGTCGAGTCACCGATTTGAGTGCAGTTTTCTGGTATTGGCCGATTGAAAAAGAGGTGGAAAATGAAGATGAAGATATGATTTGTTCAAAGTGATTTTCAATCAGTTCTCGGGGCATTGTAGTTTTTCTTGTGTTGGATCCCGGCCGGCACCCATCTGGGGCAACTGCGTCCATGACCAAAGCTGAAACCGATACTAAACACCAAGCTAGAACTATATGCCAGCCTGAGAATTGCAAATGTTGGCAATATAATAGAATCAGCTCTTGGCTAACTGATACTAATCCCAAATGGTTGCCTTTTTTTTGACGAAATTCGACTAGAATAATTATTTTCATGTGCCACCACGAAAAGTGATGGTAACAGAACTTAAGTGGAGTTTTTGCATGTTGCTTGATGTGTCCTTTATAGCTTTATGGATAGTTGTTATCATCTGCTATGATCTTTACGCCTTTATGGATAGTTTTTTTTTTTTTTTTAAACCTGCCGTATAATTTCGAATTCAGGTTACTGCTATTATCACCCCATGACTTTGTTATTGTATCATCGGCTAGTTAATTAGTTTACTGTCATCAGATAACCATAACAGAAAAAAAGCACACAGCAACACGATAAAATTAAAAGTCATCCATACAAAAGACACCAAGATGTACAGTTCATTAAAAGTCGACATAGAAAATGAAATCCACTGAAACAATTTTTGTTTTCTTGCTTAAGTTCATGTTTTTGGACTTTCCCCTAACATTAGGTGGATACCCATGTGCAGTACATACAGTCCATATTTCCAGAAAAGCAAAAGCGACAATAACGACCACAAGTAGAAGTAGTCCCCATAAAATGGAGTTCTGTTTTGATTTTAATGCTGCTGATGCTAAGAAGATTCATAGCTGCAAACGTAAGTGCTCACGTATCTAGAGGTGTAAAACGTGTCAGCACAGCACAGCCCACGAAATCACGTGCTTAGCGTGCTATGTGTTTTGTTGTGCTGTGTCGGAAATTATAACGTGCCGTGCCGTGCTGTGCTAGAAGGTTTGCTGTGCTGGGTTATGCCAGAAAAATAAACATGTTGTGCGGTGCTGTGCTGTGCCAAACACATTTATTTTAGTATTGTCAAAATTTACGATCCTCTCCTAAACTGGTTCAAGTCTCATCCTTCACCTCCAACTTACATCATATCCGATTTCTTTCTTGGTTGGACACAAGACCTCGCTTCTCAACTCGGGATCCGACGAATTGTGTTTTCTCCATCCGGAGCTTTAACTCTATCCATCTCCTCTTGTTTATGGCGTGATTTACCAACCCCGACGGATGATAGCAACGCCAATGATAACGCGTTGATTCCGTTCCCGGAAGTACCTGGTTGTCCAACCTACCTCTGGTGGCAACTCTCCCCTCTTTACCGTGCTTATGTCCTAGGCACGAAAAATGGAGGTAATAGTACTTCTGATGAGTTGGAGCAACTCAGAAAGGATTTCCTTGCAAATGTGAAGAGTTGGGGTATGATTTTCAACTCCTTTCATGAATTGGAAGGCATGTACTTGGACCACATGAAGCGGGCCTATTTTGGCAACAAATACCTATGGGCTGTGGGACCGTTATCACAATCCGGGCCGACTGAGAGAAGTGGGGCCAACTCTGAGAAATCCAGTGATATTATTCCTTTGCTAGACGCGTGTAATGATCACAGTGTGGTGTATATTTGTTTCGGCAGTCAAGCAGTACTGAATAATAATCAGATGGAAGCAGTGGCCGTCGGATTGGAAAAAAGTGGGGTCAGATTTGTATGGTGCGTGAAGGAACCAACAGAAGGACACGTGTCAGGTGAATACGGGATGGTACCATCATGGTTTGAAGAACGAACGGCTGGGCTCCACAAGTGCTGATATTGAATCATAGGGCTATTGGATCGTTCTTGACTCACTGTGTTGGAATCGATTGGCGCGGGTATACCGATGCTGGCTTGGCCGATGGGTGCCGATCAATTCATGAACGCGACTTTATTGGGGGATCAGATGAAGGTTGCTGTCCGAGTTTGAAGGTGAGAAAGTGATTCCGAATGCAGATGAGTTGGCTCAGCGTATGGCCGAATCAGTAGCAACAAGTAGTACTAGCAAGAACGAAATGAGAACGAAGGCCAAGGAACTAAAACAAGCCGCTACAGATGCAGTTAGCGGTAATGGAAACAGCGGCGGGAGTTCGTTCAAATACCTGGATGATTTGGTGCATCATCTTCTCTTTAACTAGTATTTAACAACGGTGCTATTCATTACCGCTAACTGCATCTGTAAAGAATGGAGTCACTTTGAATTGCTATGTCCTTCTTCATGCGCAGATGCATTATTAGTTAGCCACTGTTATCAGATATTCCCGAATAATATAACACACTAACACATAATTGAAAATTGTCAGGGTAGCCATCAACAAGAAAAGTTGCCGGCCGGTCAGGTCGTGCAAGAGGGGTGCACATGCATTTAACTTATGTAGACATTCTAATTACCCTTGAGTTAAACTCCTGTTCGGATCGAAGATATACACGCCCTGAATGCTGTGTTTTCCATCACTTTTGGCTTACCAATTTCCCATTATAAACATTACACCACTCAGAGAGAAGCAACGGTGACAACCAGGACTTGAATGTTATTCTCACAACATGGATTTCTTATTGAATTTAGCCCATTGAAAAGAGATACAAAATGAAGATGAAGATATGATTTGTCCGAAGTTATTTTCCATCAGTTTTCCTTTTCCGAGCATTTTAGTAATTCAGTCTAAGCATACATCCTGTAACTAATACATCCACCATTTCGAGCATGTTTTCCATGCATCCACTGAAAATAATAAATATGCAAAGACCACGCAGTGAGTTTTGAGCTTCCCCACAAGACAAGAACCAATTGGCAAACCTTGTGAAAATTTATTAAACTACACGATATAACTGCTAATATGCATGGTGCGGCCAATGACATAAAAGAAAAGATAAGTTTGAATCCAAGACTATGCAAAATAATGTATAGAAAATTAAACAAAATCTTAGGAATACTAGTACTCTTCTAATACATAGCTAAACGGCCATAGGATAATAGAAGTTACCATTGAAGATTGGATAATACATGGATTGCTACGATACTGCAGCCAACAAATAAAACAATTCAAATGAACGGATTCTACAATGCCGTCGTAATTGCACCTTCTACTTACTGAAGATTTATACTTATGGAACCAATTAAGAATTGATCTTTCTGAATAATAGATTGCCAAGATTTGCATACGCACTTGAACCTCATGAGTGATTTCATAGGAAGTCTACTCAATATCTCACAAACTACCCCTTCGGGAACATCTTGTAAAATTGGGGATATCTCACAATCATGATAACCACCAAGTTGAGCGAGATCTAATTCTTGTTCCTTCTTGTGTTGTTTCTTCTTTTTCTGCTGCTTCTGTTTAATAGATTTGCTATGCTTATTCATCTTCTTCCTTCTTTCTCACTTTGTATTGTATACGAACAACTTCCTACCTCGGGCGTAGGGTTTTTCTAGGGTTTGGTATATATGCAGAGAGAATAGGGTTTGGTATATATGCAGAGAGATTTGCTTTTACCCATGGGTAATTTCGTGGCTATAGGGATCCAATTGAACCTTAGTCGTGTAGTGAAAATAGGCTTGGGCTAGGAGCCACTTGCTTTCTCAATTTCTTGGTGGACTAAAACTACATAAGATTATAAAACATTTTGTATATAGGGGTGTGCAACGGATGGACGGTTGCGGATTAGGGGTTATCTGCGTCCAATCCGTTAAAATTGTGGATTTGGGAAATTCAACCGTGTCCGGTCCAATCACCCACGGATTTGACATCCGCGGATCAGCGGATGATACGGGCCGGATGCGGATTAACCGCGGTTTAGTCATAAGAAAAAAAGTAAAAAAAAATTAGAAACTAGAATTTTAACACAAAAGATAGTTAACATTTAACACAAATTCCATACTATTATTTTGAGTTCTTAAGGTGAATTATGGCAGCCAACTTATCTCTATCTCTCTATATGCACTCTCGACTGACATCCAAATGTAAGTCGACATCCCAGCTTATCTCTATCTCTCATTTTTACTTTGTTTTCCACTACTGTGTTATAGGGTGTTCTTTGATTTTGTTTTATTGTTTTTGTGCTTTTGACCACTGCTCGTTAAACGAGAGTGATTCATGAAACACAACAATACTGACAGGCTTACGTTTAACTCTGCAAAAGCTCGTGACTTCCTATAGGCTATAAACAGTAAAAAAGAACGGAAGAACACAGTAGACAGAAAACAATGTGGAAAATAGATCATTGCTATATTTGTATTGCAAACTAGTTATAGCCAATAAGAAGCTAAGAGATCTTATTAGTTCTACCAGTCGAACTGATCGATGAATCTTACAGAAACATGCTTAAATTCCTAAATGCTGATAGCCACCTTCTAGTATACTTCTCTATGGTGCGGATGAATCCGCGGATTTCAAACTCCAACCGCAACCAAACCGCTAAAAGTGCGGATTTGAGAATCCCACCCGTGTCCGGCCCATAGATCTTGCGGATTGGGTTTCACCCACAATTTTACGGACGGATACGGATGAAATCCGCGGTTCCGGACTTTTTGCTCACCCCTATTTTGTATATATATATAATTTGAGTAGAAATCGCTGGCCTCACATTGAAAGTTAGGCCAAAAGCTTGAATTCTAGAGCTCCTGGCCTCCTACCAATAGAAATCGAGGATTTCCAGTATACTCGCCAATTTTACATACACGTCAAACACCAAGGGTAAAGATAACTCATCCTTTTCCTCCGCTCTTCCCTCCTAATGCTAAATCTCTGATAAACCCTACTGAAACTCTAAAGAAAAATGGTTAAAAAACGCCGAGATGTACAACCTGCTTCAACACCATCATTGACAACAGATGAAGCCTGTCACAATCGTTATTTGCGTGCAAACAAAATCAGGAATAAACGCAAGCTCCCAAAGAATCTATTATCTATCAGTCAAGGTTTGTTTATCAATCCCAAACTTAGGTTTCTGTCCTCATCGGTTTGTTTATCAATCCAAACTTGGGTTTCTATCCTCATTGATACAGACTTGGGTTCTTTTCTCAGGTTATAAAATCCAAACTTGAAAGTTATCTCATATGATTTGATTTTTTAGTTTATTTTAATGTTCCCTGATCTTGATCATATATGTAATAGGATTTAATACACTAATCCTATTGTAACGACATATAAATTTTTGGATCATTGTCACGTTCATGAGGGTTGTCATTAGACACAGCTACATTTGTGTTTCTTACCAATTTTTTTTTTCCTTCGGTAACGTACCTGTAGATGTGTACAATACTGCACACGCAAGACCAGATGTTAAATATACTCCCTCCGTTTCTGAAAAAGAGATACTTTCACTTTTTCTTATCTCTTTTTCATTTTAGCCTAAAAATAGGCTAAAATGAAAAAGTGAAAGTATCTCTTTTCAAAAAACAGAGGGAGTATTACATAAGCTAATACATTCATGGAGAATTAATGTTTGAACTCTACCAGGGAGGATACTGAATATAGTTATTAATAATCATGATGATGTTTCTGTATCAAAGTTAACTTCTTTCCGGCCATAAAGTGAGCCCATTGCAAGGCTATATATCGCTCCACTTGAAAAATAATCATGTAGTTTCTGTAAAATACATGTTTCTTATCAATAAAGTGGTTGTAATGGTTCCACTTGAAAGTTCAGCTTTTGTGTTTATATCGCTCTTGGTGAAATCCACTTCCTGCAAACATGTGATCATTCTCTTCCTCTGTAGTATTCTATAAGATCATAGCCAGGAACATTTCAAATGAGAGGTATAGAAATTTCACAATTGAATGAAATGCTAAACTAAATACATATATTTGAGTTGGCAAGATTTACAATTCCTTTGCCTGTTGTGGAATAGGTGAGACCAAAATCACGCCGCAAATTCTATTCCTTTATGGATCTGTTGCTACTTGATCCCTCTAAATGGTAATTACAATATGACAAGTAACAAATAGCAGTTGTACTCTATATTTCCAGATTCGTCATGTCTGACACGATACTTCTGGCACAAACCAAATTCAGTGTAAGTCTCTTTCGACTCGGAATGTTAGACGCTTACGCGCTCTAGTCGTCTTGCCTAATCGGGATTTGGCATCGCAGGTTCGTCTTTGGATGTTGTTGATAATCAATGCGTTAACTTTCTGAAGTTGTTCGGTTGATTTTGTTTATTTTTGATTTATTTTTCGCATTTTGGTATAGGTAAACAGTGTGTTTGAATCTATAGCACCAGCTGAGGGTGCAAATACTGAAAGTCCGGATATCTGAGTGCAAGAAAACAGGTGTAGTGTGGAGCATGGACGCGCACATAATAGATGACCAAGTAAGTATAGACATCTCATACTTTAATGAAAATAATTTTGACACAATAAAATAAATACGCTTTATGTTTGCACTTGAAATTACAGGGAACGCAGATGCAACTTAATGTGAACAAAGATAACATTGATTTGTTCCGAGGGAAAATTTTGGATGGACGTGTATACTCCATTCAACGTTTTACCCTTCAGTTTCCTACTGGTGGATACAGAATTGTATCATATCACTATTTCATGTGGCTGAATAAATACGGAAAAATACAACAGCTTGAAGTGGATGCATCCACTTTTCCGATAGAAAGATTCACTCTCTTGCCTCTGGAGATGGTACCTGGAAGGATAAACAACAAGCACTTCTATACAAGTAAAAGCGTAAACCAACTCTTACTCATCCAAAAATTTATCCTTGATAATATCAAAACTTAACATAACGTTGGCTTATCTTGCAGATGTAATTGGAAGATTGCACTCAGATATATAACACCGTTGTCAAGCAAGTTGAGGAACGCGATGAGACGAACAAAGTCAACATGCGATAGATTTACATTGCAGACGATGGGTAGTACTATTTTCATTTCAAACTAATTTAATATGGATTATAATAAAAAAGAACTGACACTTAGTATTGCCTGTGTTAGGGGAGAGACAATGAAGATAACTCTATGGGCTGAATTAGCCTCTATAATAGAGGATGGAATGCTAGATAGTAACCAAAATGGTACAGTGGTCATCATAGTCACATGAACATTTTTCAGAGAGCACATGGGTAAAAATGCATATAATATATACATAAACAAAAAATCAAAAACAAAAAATTAAAATCACTGACCTATTTGTTGTTATTACAGGTTTAATCAGCCGTTCCACTACACAAGCATCAAGAATATTTGTGAATCTGGATTGTAAACAAGTTCATGAATTTAGAACACGGTAAGCAAACCGTACAATCCAAAAGCAGTTTATAGATAAACAATGTTAAATTGAACCATCCTACTCTATACACAGGCTTGGAGAAGAAACTGGAGAGGTAGAAGAGATGCACCTTGAACAAGAGAAAGATCCTTTTGAAGACAAAATTTCCTTATATGAAGCCAGTCAGATGCTGCTGGATTATGAGAATAAGGTAAGAGACCATTGATCTATATCAATTCAAACATTTAAGATAGGTGAATGCAAATTTATGCGCTTCTATTTGGCATAGGACAAGGAGTTTTTTTGCGAAGCATCCGTTGTCCGATTGAATGAGGGAAAGAGTTGGCATTACGTGGCTTGCGTAAAATGCAAACGACAAGTCGAAAACAAGAATGGAAAGCCTTCTTGAAGGAGAAGTAAAACCATGGTAAGGGAATCATATAAAACATGAAAGTTATATAACAAAGAATGACTTATAAGCTAACTACTATTATTCATTTGAAACAGGTACGGATCACTGTAAGGATCAAGATTTGACAATTTTTGGATGTAATGTCGAGAAGATGTTGAAATATACTGCGGCTGAACATGTGAAGTACGCTGAACGTTGCGAGAAGGTAACTAAATTACTCTTAAGATTAGTACATTTTGTTTCCAAAAACAATAAAAATACACAACTGGAATGTTACACCATTTGCAGCTAGGTGAACCAGAAAAAGCTACACAAGTGTTTGATAAACTAATCGGAGAAAAGTTTGGATTTTAGTTAAAGATAGCCGAAGACAACATCCAGAAACGGTCGGATAGTTACACTGTATTGAAAGTTCATACTGTGGTGGAAAAAAACCCGCCAGTGAGCAATTGGGTCCAAAAACACCACAAAAAGAAAAGCAACAGAAGACCATGCTTTTGGAGGATGAGACGCACCAAACAGAAAAGCAGCAGAAAAGAAAGAGGCTAAGGCGAATGGTAATTTCACCAGATATTGAAAAAGAAGATGAAATGGCAGATGATATGGATGAAAAAGAAAATGATGTGGATAAAAATACTATGGTAGAGAAAAGGAAGACTGTCAGTGAGCAAAAAAAAAAAGAGAGGCTAAGGCGTATGCATTTGGAAGATGATGAGGATATTCAAGAAGATAATATAGATGATGAGTATGAAAAAGAAGATGAAGATGATGATGAGAATGAAAAATAAGATGAAGATGATGAAAAAGAAGATGAAGATGTTTGAGTAGAGTGCCTATGATTCTCTCTTAGTGATTTGTATAGGATTACTTTATTATTAGTTATTCTTTCTTAGTAATTTGGGTAGTTTGATTCTTAGTGATTCCGTTTTAGTTGATTTCAGTAAAAACATGAACGGAATAATAAAGTAAGTTGATCTCTTTCTCTTCAATATCCTGATTACAGTGCTAATTTACAGTGAAAAAAATTCGCCTTTTTTCACAAAAACGACTTCCAAAACTGAGTCAGCAGTTGTCACGGCTGACTCAGTCCCAACTAGAGATGCAGGCATGCAGCTATTTTATTTTATTTTATTTCCCAACCGTGAAAACGAGGAATTAAATGCAGCTAGGAAGGTTCATGGCTGCACACGTAAGTGCTCACGTATACTTCCACTATTTATCGCATTAACCAATCCGCCTGACACTCCCTTTAAAACAACATAATCCCCTCCTTCCTCCTCTCTTGAACCCTTCTTCCACTTTCTTCTTCTCACCATGACTAACACCACCGCACCACCAGAGAGAGGAGGAGGAGGAGGAGCACATATCCTCATTTTCCCATTTCCAGCACAAGGCCATATGTTACCTCTCCTCGACCTCGTACACCAACTTTCCCTCCGTGCAACCACCACCACCACCACCACCGCTATTACAATCCTAGTGACACCGAAGAACTTACCGTTACTAAACCCACTTCTAATTCGACACCCATCCGTGATTAAAACGTTAGTACTACCATTCCCAACTCCTGAAAACAGTCTTATACCACCAGGTGTAGAAAATGTCAAAGATCTTCCCTCTGGTTATTTCCTGCCCATGATTCAAACCATTCGCAAACTTCGCGGTCCCATTCTAAACTGGTTCCGATCTCATCCTTCACCTCCATCTTACATCATTTCCGATATGTTTCTCGGATGGACACAAGACCTTGCTGTTCAACTCGGAATCCGGCGAATTGTTTTCTCTCCTTCTGGTGCTCAAACTCTATCAGTCATTTCTTGTTTATGGCGCGATCTACCAACTCCGGCGAACGACGGCAACAACAAAGATAACGACGATGCTAACACGTTGATTCGGTTCCCGAAAGTACCTGGTTGCCCGAATTACCCCTGGTGGCAACTCTCCTCTCTTTACCGTGCTTATGTCCAAAGTGGTGGCGATAACAATTCCGGTGACTTGGAATTTCTCCGGAAGGACTTTCTCGGAAATGTGGAATGCTGGGGTATGGTTTTCAATTCTTTCCACGAGTTGGAAGGCATTTACTTGGACCACATGAAGCAGACATATTTTGGCAACAAATATCTATGGGCTGTGGGCCCGCTATCACAATCCGGGCCAACGGAGAGAGGTGGGGCCACCTCTGAGCAAGCCGGTGATATTTTTACTTGGCTAGATACGTGTGATGATCACAGTGTTGTGTATGTTTGTTTCGGTAGTCAAGCAGTACTGGATAATACTCAGATGGAAGCTGTGGCCGTTGGATTAGAAAAAAGTGGGGCCAGGTTCTTATGGTGTGTGAAAGAGCCAACAGTAGGACACGTGTCAGGCGAGTACGGGATGGTACCATCATGGTTTGAAGATCGAACGGCTGGTAGAGGATTAGTCGTCAGAGGATGGGCTCCACAAGTGTTGATACTGAAACATAAGGCTATCGGATCGTTCCTGACTCACTGTGGTTGGAACTCGGTGTTGGAATCAATTGGGGCTGGAGTTCCAATGCTGGCTTGGCCGATGGGTGCCGATCAATTCATGAATGCGACATTGTTAGTCGATCAGGCGAAGGTTGCTGTTCAAGTTTGCGAAGGTGCGAAAGCAATTCCAAATGCAGATGAGTTAGCTCAGCGTATGGCTGAATCGGTTGCAACAGGTGGTACTACTTGCAGGAACGAAATGAGGATGAAGGCCATGGAACTGAAGCAAGCCGCTACGGACGCAGTTAGTGACAAAAATGGAGGCGGGAGTTCGTTCAGAGACTTGGATAATTTGGTGCAGCATCTTTTCTCTCTTTCTGCAAATTCGACAGAGCTTGTTCCTCCAAACTGATAAATGTAATAGAGATAAGATAATCAATGTAAAGAAGTTCGTATTAACGACATAATTTTACTGTCAATGTATTGGCCATAACCAAATGGGAATGCTATCTTGTCGCGCATTTGTCACTGTACCGAATTGATTTTACTGTTACAGTCAAAGAATTTTACTCTTGGTTCCGTTGTTCCTTGATGAAGAGATAACAAGGGTCCGGGCGCCAGCATTCCAGTAGTAACAACCCTTATCTCTGTCTAGCATCATCATCATCAACAATCTGAAAAACCATTATAAGATTATCCAGGAGCTGCCAGGCCATATTGTTTCTAAAAAGAAATGAAAGAATGCTAACGGTTTATAAATCCTAACGCTGCACAGCGCACAAGACTGTACATCGATTCTTCATTGTTGGACATATGCAACATAAGTTTTGATTATAAAAGATAGAATAGAACTACATTGACCGACTAGAATAAAGGTTTATGTTAGTTCAATCTTACCCTGGTGGCAGGCTGTTCAAATGCCAAGCAAGACAGCCTGCATCAATAAAACCTACAAAAAAAAAAAAAAAAAAAAAAAACATCCCCGAGGCTATACTATGAGAGAAGAAATCTGTGCAAAATTTAGTGAAGTTGGCATACAGCTATTGACATACCGAATTTCGGCCTCAGGGTTACGGGTCACTGCTTTTGGCAGTGTATCGATGGCTGTGTTACTATCTCTGTGCCACAATGCCCGAGTGTCCATAGCTGAGTCCCAATAACTGCAGGAAGATAGGTGTGTACTGCTACCTGTGTGCATACGCTGTTTCGGCTCACTGCTTTGGTATACAGGTATTGACACACTGTCTAATGGCTCATAGCGTTTCAGCTCAAAGCATTCCAGCCTCATAGCATTTCGGGTCACTGCTTTTGGCAGTGTATCGGCAACAATGGCTGAGTGTCGATAGCTGAGCGCCATTAGCTGGAGTTAGATAGATGCTGCTAGATGTGTACCAACAAGACACAACCAAAACACAAATTAAATCAGTATAAGTGAAAACTATTTTCTGTACATAACAAGACTAGTGCAGTAAAATAGTAACATATTCTTAACGAACAAATGCCTAAGAAATCTTATCTCAAAGCAGAAGTAATCATCATCAACAATCTGAAACAACACTATAGAACACAAAACAAGAAACCCTTACAAGTTGTTGTTCGAGTCCAGGAAGTTAAGAAATTAATCCAAATGCAGAGTACTTTATGGGGGAGTCATGGTAGTAGCGCAAAAGAAATCACGGCAGGCCATTGAACTGTTAAAGGAAGCCACTGTCAATGCAGTAGCGACCGAGAAAGCGGAGGTGCGGTTTCGTGCATCATTTTTTCTAATCACTAAAAATGTGTCTCTTTCTAAACACATAATGTTTCTAAATAACATAACTGAAAGGCAACCTACTTCTGGAGAGCTAGCTTGTTCCTCTAAAATGAGAAATGTAACAGAAAAGTTCAAATGTAACGAATTGAAAGTTTATATTGAATAAAATCAAGAATGTCATTAATAATAACCAAACGACAATGCTATGGTTAGAGCGGAGTGACTCTCCGGCTGTGGAAATGCAATTTCTTCGCCTTTGGAGTTTCTCAAGGCTCTGGTAGGTCAGGGATCTTAAACCATGGTCTCAAAATAACTCTGTACCTTCTGCGTTCATGAATGATTCTTAAATTGAGGGTACCTAAAGCTTAGAACTGATCTCGGAGGAATCCCCAAGTAGCCTCCGAATTATGTTGGTTGAGCAACTCAATTAAGTGAGCACATTTAGGTACATCCAGAAGTGGAGATTTGAGAGATATGGGGGGTAAATAAGTACCTGTGGAGCTACCAAGTTTCTTATGTCGTCTTCAGATAGTTCACTTCCAAGTCCTTTGACAATCATAATTGTCTTAATTATGCAACATTTCTGTTATGTACTTGCATAACTTGTCTTGATTTTTCCTACAAACATGAAGATGATTATGACAAAGAACCGATTGTTGTGGTCTCATTAGAGGGACACCAATACCTCCGGCATCATTCGAGGGACACCAAACCTCCAAACAATTACTTCGAGTGTAATCAAACTCCCAATAAGAGAAGAACTCTCAAACTTTCATAATTCAATTCATTACCTTCATTATTACATTGGCAGACATATATATAGCATCCTAGAAGAAACTAATTACATAACTGCCTAATTCCATAACTACAAGATAACTACACATGCTTATCCAAGCACACACATAATAGGCACATAACAATTTCCTTTCTGCAGATAAAAATTCGGTTCTGGAAGTTCACCAGTACAGGTTCTAAGTCAGCTTGAGCAATCTGCATTCTGCATTGTCTTTCACAAAGCAAAATACAAGTCCCCAAATCTGTTTCTCAAAGAGCATTTGCATATAATACAACTTCTACATAGATTCAGTTCTGGAAATCTACCTGAAATCCCCTGTATTGTGTCTTTCAAGCCATCCAACATACAATATCTCCAGTGTGCAGCCAACCCTCTTCATCAACTATGGATTTTGTTGCATCACCGCCACCTGGAAACCTTCTACGTATATCAGTAACCAATCACTCAATATTTCTCGAATAAACGATTTCTCTATTCAAAGGGTGTTAGGTAAATCAAACATACATAGACAGAATTGAACATCCTTAACAACAATTGTTCGACGCATGTGCTGCTATACACCAGAGAAGAGCAGCGAATATGTAAGTAAGAAAATTGATTAGAAAGTACTGAATACCACGAATACATAAATATGTGAACCACTTGGAGTGAAGAAGGAAAGTTACACATTCAACCTGACTGTTTTAAACAAACGGTGTTCAAGAAGAAGCCTACAACCATAATCAGTTTATATTACCTTTCACAGTTCACCACCACTTTTGCCCGGAGGAAAACATGGAGCAGTGTCCCAATGCACAACTTTAGCTTCCATAATCGGAGCCAGCAGTCCCGCTGAAGTTCATATACTTCCGAAAGTATTCAGTACTGAAACCGTGTGAAGGTTTCTACAACAGTGGACTCAGCCATACCATGTCCCTGAAGATGAGATAAACTCATATATATAATGAACAATCTCATAACACAGACAGATCTAAGTAAAGAATCCCATAATGAACAACAACGAATAGTAGGCAAATACATACACATTCATCCAACCACAAAATCTAGCTGGTCTCATATTGCGAACCATCAAAATCTAGATTTTAACATACAAAATCTAATCGACTCAAAATCTAATGACTCGGGTTGAGTCGATTAGAAAATGAATACTCAGGTACTGACTCAAAATCTAAAGGAACAATAATAATAAGTTTATGCAATTGAGAGTCATTTTATCAAACAGAGTAAAAGCAAGAACAAACATTACATGTAGAAATCTGTTTGTTGATCCCATTAAGACAACATAATGAAGTTCATAGTAGTAGCAAAGGCACCACACTTAAATCCAAAACAAAGCAGAGAATAAATCCTCTTTTAACCCAACATCTCAAATAATGCAAAATGCTCATAGAATGGAATCAGAGAAAAAGCATATAAGTAAGTTCCAAATAGAAATTCATAAATAAACCCAAAATAATTCAAATCACAGTCAAAGCAATATCTACTAACTAAAGTAATATCCTCCCTCAACCAAAAAATAAATATAAATAAATATGAATTCTCATCAAAAAATAAATATAAGCTGCTTCCTCCTCACTAGGCCATAGACCCTGACGCTGCTGGTGCACTGCTTCTGCCTTCCTCCTCATCATCAGAAAATTCATTCTTCTTCATCTTTGACCACCGCATTAAGCAGCTCTGCACATGATGTTGCTTTTTATCAGTACTAGTGTTTCCTCCCTGAGAAAGTTAAAAACACAAGAAAAGTTTTATTACAGGTAATGATTCAATGAGTTTACAGACACAGAAAGATAGGTATTTATATATCTTTATTACAGGACTAGTCAAGTCAATATTAGCTGACTTGACTTTACAGGAC
>JAJJMB010011750.1:673125-684056 GCA_023531105.1 Papaver atlanticum | reverse complement strand
TCAAGTCAATATTAGCTGACTTGACTTTACAGGACACACTCCTAATATACCCCCTCAATCTGAACAAGTAAACAGAAAAACAAGTACAGATTGCAAGAAAAGAAATCCACAAATCAGATACTCAACAAGAGTCAATCTGACAGAGAAAAAACAAATCAGATACTAAACAAGAGTCAATCTGACAGAGAAAAGAACTCAACAAGAGCCATAGCAGAATCAGATACTCAGCAAGAGTTAATCTGTCACAGAGAATAAAAGATACTCAACAAGGGCCAACTTTGCACGCACACACAAATAGTAAAGGAACTAATCTGAAATAGCAGTAGAGACAATTGAAGGAGAATGAATTATCCTTTGCAGAAGCCTGGAGAAGGTTGGGAAGCAAAGGCCTTTAGTCATCACATCAGCTAACTGGTCTTCAGACACCACATGATTAATACGAATAAAACCATCTTCCACTAATTCTCTGACAGTATGGTAATATATACTACAGGAAAAATATATATCTACAACTGAGGTTTTACAACTCTTTGCTAAACCTCGTAGAAGGTCTTATGTTTTACAACTGGTTTCAAAGGAAGAGTTGTCATATGTCATCGCTACCAACCCTTAGGACTAAAGGGTTGCGACAAGAAAACAAATGACAACTCTTTAAGAAAAACAGTTTTGACGACATTTTAGCTTTAACAACCTTCCTTTGGAGGGACATGAGGGTTCCAGATTGTCTTGTAGGGATAATTAGGAATGAGTGGGGATTGAATTTGTTCCATTAGGCAGTTGTAGGTGGATTTGACCGAAAAAATACCTGTAGGTGTAGGCTTCCAAGTTCTACTGTCTGGCTGATCCGAGAGCAGTGGTGGAGAGTGACCAATGATTACCAACAGGAAAAGTTTTATTACAGGTAATGATTCAACGAGTTTACAGACACAGACAGCGAGGTATTTATATCTCTTTGTTACAGGACTAGTCAAGTCAATATTAGCTGACTTGACTTTACAGGACACACTCCTAATACTCCCCTGCCACCTGATCGACCTAACAACCCCCTCCCCCTTTGAAAAATCTCAGCACACCCTCGATTTACTACTTGAACCTGAGTGTTTTCCCTTTGAGAAAATTTGGCTCCTAATATCAGACTACCATTCTTCATACTCTGGGGAAAATCACAAGTCTTTTGGTGGCGCATGATAGATATTAAATTTATTGAGGAGAAGTTTCCACACCTATTGCAGAAGGGTGTGGTGGTAAATACCTTGTCCATATTACGAGGAACAGAAACTAACCGACCATTCTCTGTCAACTCACGAATAACTCTGTCGATGTCCATGAAGAAATCGGTGTTGTTTTTGTTCCATTTTGGACGAGTATCTGAATCGTTCAAATCAAGGCTAATAACATGCAAGTGGAGCTGTGACATGGTAGGAATCGCATGGAAGCCCATGCGAACGGCATTCCATTGATTTTTTGCTAAGAACTGGTTTCCTAACTCTGTACCTGTAACTCTCATGTTCTCCAATAAAGGGATATCCCTCTCTGTTAGGTAACTAGGACCGAGCAAATCCTCCCTTCTGGCGACCACAAGCACATGATAATTTGCTTTTTTATTTGCATTATCAATCACCATAATATCATCAGAGACGACATCAAGAACATCTTGCACATATGTTCCGTCTGGAGCGTATGGATATTTAGCAAGGCGGCAAAACTTGTCCTTGTCGACCTCCTCCTTTGAAGCTTTTTTACTTCTAAGACTTTTAAACGCACAAGACATCCCGAAGACAAACATAAATTACAGAGAAAGGTGTATGAGTCAAAGATATATCAAGAAAAGAGATACAGAAGAGAAGTCATCAAGTATTTATAGCCGAAGTAGCTGATTCAAATTAGGGAACTAGCTAGTTTGAGGCAAGTTTCCTAAATTCGGCCACTCTCTGAATTTCCAAATTACTTGATGCATCACACAAATAGGATTAGGGGGGTGTGGTTTTACAAAGTTATCAACTGTAACCCTAACCGCGTCTTGGATCATCTCTTTCCATAAACACAAGATCAAGCAATAACAAAATCCATACACACAACTTCACCTCTAACTAAACCAAATTCTATCTCTGATTCTTGTCCCCGATTATTGTTTGAATCTGTACGTTTCATGAGATGATCAACTCAAAAACCATATTATCATCTTAATATACGTTTTAGCATGATCGATCAGGTTTTTCACCCATGCAACATAAAATTCTCTTCTTCCTCGGCAAAATGGCCAGGCGCAGCTCCAATAAAATGACTTACTACTTTACCCAGAACCAAAACAATCATACAATGCAATATCAAATGTCATTCTAAGAAAGCTGATGATACCATTACTTTATTCCAATTCTTCTTCTTGAAATTGAAACCGGACACTCAAGTAATTGCGCGCCGAGATGAGGAATGCTTTCTTAACTACATATGTTTTCCTAAGTACTAGTTGTAACGGATGCAACTAGATATGACTGACCATGAAATGAGTACTCAAATCAAACTTCCTGAATGGAGATACTCGAATATGAGTAGTCCTTGCAACCAATTTTTACTCAAAACACATAACCCAACATCTCTAGCAATTAACATACGCCTTTTCTCAATCTCATCCCAATTACTTTGTTGTCAAGGATCAGGACACCGTAACAACAATTCTTCAAGGATTCAATCATTTTGATCCAATTTTTCTATCACCTCGCTTTCGTTGGGGAATGAATTTCACTTGATGTGTGGCATAAGAGGCTCGGACATCCTATGTTACGCACAATTGGATGTATAATGCATACCTGGAGAATCAATTAGATCTTTGTGGAAAGATTTCTCAGTCCGGTGAAGTTAAAAAAAATTCTCACTTCAAAAGGTGTTATGCGTTTTTCATGTGAAGTTGGAAACTGGCCTTGCTATGATCCACTTGATCATTGGGTCAATGCCTTTTCTACTGCTGTTTATTTGATTAATCGTATGCCATCATCTAACAATTTTGCTAATTCTCTTATTTACAAACTCGATCCAGATTATAATTTTTTGCTTGCGCACGTTCGGATACCTTTCATGTTATCCGAATTCGCCAGAGTCTTGGCACAACAATTGTTTCCCGACATGTTAAGTTTGAGGAGAAATTCTTTCCATTTAATTTACCAGGAAGGAGTACCCAAATGAATTAAATGAAATACCTTGAATGCCCACCAACACCATTACCATGTAGTTCATGAATTAAATGAAGTCGTAAAGAGCCTCGTGGAATACAAAGACGATTACCTTTGAATAAAAATCCATCCTAAATAAGAAAGTCATTGACTCCGGCAGTCAGACTTCCACACTGATCCCATATTGTCTTTTCATTATCATCAGCATACAAATCTTTGATGTAGTCAAAAACTATACTCTTATTGTGAAGAGTGACAATAGAGTGAGCACGTCTACTTAAAGCATCGGGAACTTGATTCAATTTACCACTCTTGAGTCTGATAAAAAACGTATACTGATTTTTCATAGAAAACCACCTATCATGCATTCGATTGACTTTAGCTGAAGTTTGTAAGAACTTCAAAGCTTGATTGTCAGTGTTGAAAACAAACTCACCGTGAACTAGATATGGATGCCAGTATATTAAAGCTTGAACAAGATCATACAATTCAAGCTCATATGTAGACCACTTCTTTTTAGCATCTGAATTCTTTTCACTATGAAAAGCAACTGGATGGCCACCTTGAGATAATACAACACCAATTCCCACAATAGAAGCATCACAATTAACTTCAAATGGTTTAGTAAAATCCGACATTGCAAGTACCGAAGCACTACACAATTTCTCTTTAAGAAAATTAAAACTCCTATCTGCTTCTTCGGTCCATAAAAACTTCTCTTGCTTCAAGCAATCAGTCACTACAACAGCTATAGAACTAAAATTGTGAACAAAACGCCAGGCCATGAAAACTCCTAAAACATGTTGGAGTATGCCATTCCGATATGCCTTTAATTTTCGAGTTGCCAACTGCAATTCCTTGAACAAAAATTATGTATCCTAAAATAATGACTGAATTGAGAAATTTTATACGAAGAGAGAAGAAGGGGATGAGGAACTTATGAGTATCCCTCCTTCTTACCATTTTTCTAGAAATCCAAAATGGCTTTGATTTTTTCACTTGTAATATATCATGATCACGGATTTAGTTCTACTGTAATCGATGTGTATGACACCAAAACAGGAACTTTTTGCATACCTCAAGCATCCATTTTAGATTTTTCAAGAAATCAGGATGTATAGCCTCAGTGTCATGATGGGTTACTTTGACCCCTAAGAATTAGTAAAAGAATCCACTCTAGATTGTTTATGAGAATTAAGATACACAACGACCACCACAAACCAATTATTAAACAATAATAGCGACCCAGTGGTATTTGTCGACAAGATGCACCACACCATACATCATAGAGACGGTTTCCCAAGGTTTAGCCCCACCTTTCGGCCTAATCCCATTCCTATATTCTGCCACGTCCTTTATCGTCTTCTTTCCCCCCTTCACAAGAGGCTAAGGAAAAAACATCGAAGGTTAGTTACCAGTTACAACAATGCATTACCATAAAAATTACAAATAATCTACAACCCGATCTGTGTTCTTTTGGCACATAACATACTTCAAAGTAACTGTCAATTGTTGTCCAATTGCCATCTATGCCCAGGTTTGACTCGCGCATGAGGCGCAACATGCCGTTGATATGCTGCATGACAATCCAAAACACATAAGTTTAACCATCTCACAATACTTAAAACGAGAGATTAAAACTCTTATATTAATGTTGAGGTTTAATGCAAATTAACTTACATCCGTCCCAAAGGCTCCCTAGTCCCTAGTAATTTTTAAAAATCCTCACAACGTAATAAGGATCCGTTTGCACCATCATCACTATACCAAACAATAACAACACGATAGTCGAGAGTTACTTTCTAAATAAACAAGGACACCCAATAATATAAAGGATAAGGATATATCAGGGACACTCACCCTTGGTCTATGAAATTATTCACACCAGTTATTTCAGCCGGCGTTACCTCCAAGATATCAGTTTGGAAGTTACGAAAAAAATTCACCGGAGCTTTGTGTTTCTTCGCACCTCTCACACCGAGACCTAGAACATCAATTGCATCATTTGTTAAAGTGCTACACCCAGTGTCCACATACACGGAAGTCTTTCTCTTACCAGTCATCTTATTCTCAGCATCAACGTCATCCAAAAGAATACTACTCAACTCCACCATACTCCTAACCTTCCTCGGATTTGACTCGTCATCCGCAACAGCGTCAGCGGCAATATCAAATCTCTTCTTAAGTATCCCATCAGCATGGATTTTAGGAGTAGTCAATCCGCAAGTAGTAAATGGTGACTTCACCAGGGGCCCTGGTATCTTTTTTCTCACAACTTTAGAAAGATTCTCATTGTCCTGACATTGACTATTTTTCTTACTCTTGATTTCGTTAAACACATTGGCCTACATATACAGAGGGTCAGAGACAATGAAATGGAATTTTAATACACCCGGATTAACAAGCCATACCATACTCCCATACCCAAATGACTAGAGGATTATATTTGTCCCACGAAAGGATGCAAGAAATACTTACAAGCGAAACATCTGGGCTATCTGAGCTTATTATTTCTGCCTCGCTGTTTCCAATTACAGATTCTACACCAGTATTAGCTTCACAAAAACCAGCTAGTGATTCACCACCAAAATCATCAATAACATTTTCATCATTATCTCGGTCAGGGAATCGACTACAATACATCTCAAAAGTCTCATAATGTTCATGTTCTTTATTACGGGGAGTTGCATCCAATTCCTGAGAAGGACCCTGTTAACATGAAGTTTGGAAACGGTTTTTAAACAGTTAGATCTATGTGGGTTCATCAATTTTCATAACAAATTAACATGAATTCTGAAATAAAATCAAATCCACTCATATTAGGTCTCCTCGATATGAGAAAATCCTCTTGCATTTTGAGCATCGTCTGCATCATTTTCCCCATCATTTCATTTTGCTGAATTTCCCGAATCTCTCTCTGTTGCATTTGACGCTTTAATCCATCCACCACATCACGTAATTGAGCTACTCAAGGATCCTCAGCACGTCCTCCTTTTTCCTCGCTCCTCGCCTCCGAAACTCCCACAACCTCATCTTCAGTCTGTCATTGCTTTCCTAACCTAAATTCGGTCTCGAGATCCTCCAGCTGTTGATAACTGAGGGGTCCCTTGGCTACCCCCAGAATTACTAACAGTTCTGAATCATTGCGATACCGCATCATTTCTTCACTCACGTCTGAACGAATCACCGAAAGACATAGCCGACGATGCCGAATGATTTCCGTGCACAACACGTCTATAATATGAGGGCTCCACCCTTCAATACTATTCTTTCTTCCCATATCGCCAAGCACACCCGGGATCATCATAAGGAACCAAACCTAAAATACAAACAAAAACTATTAGAACCACAATCAGGAGATACTAGATATGCAAAAAACATAAAGCCTACACATATGAATTTTTGAAACAGAAATCAATCCATATTACCTCCAACACTTGTGGCATTACTTTTGGATTAATAGAAGATTTAAATGCATCGTCACGTTTTTTTAGAGTGGCCTTGTACACCCTTTCGTCCCATGGGTACTTGTTGAACTCTAAAAGGTTGTCCACCAAGTCCCAAAGATCTTCTTCTATCCCATGGATGTCTTGGTTCCCCAACAAGAACATGTGCACCACATAAACTAATGCCACCTTAACCCTATCATTAGATTCGCACTGAACCGTTTCACTCCCTTCAAATTTACTGAGACGACGCATCATTTTTTCCGATACGATTTTTATGGCATTACTGGTTTCTCCGACAACCTCATTTACCCGGTCCTTTGAGACTGTATTGCAGAAAAGAAAGTAATACAATTCCCCTCCAGTGATTCTCTTATCAGCTGAAAAATACTTCTGCTTTAGCTTTGACATCCTCGGTGGAGAGTCAAAATCGGAATGTCCATCCCTCAAATCCCGGAATCTAAGTTCGGATATCAGAGAAAATTCCGCTTTTCCAAAACACAATTCTATATCCTTAACTCTAAAAAGGATCTCCCAAATCCCCAAATCCAAAGTCTTTTCCAGTAGCAAGTACCGGGTCGACTGGAGAATATCTCCCAAAAATATAACATAGTTTTTACGCCGGCCTGTCAAATCCTTGCACAACTTGCACCAGGGCAAGCAAACAAAATATTTCCCAGGTTCGACTTTGATCTGCCGACTCATCAGAAAACAAAATATGGCATTAGACCAACATTGATCTCGCGGAATGTCTGTTAAGTGCCCTAGTGCAGTTGTCTTGAACAAGGCCGTCTCTTCTTTAGACAACACACTCCAGAAGTCTGCTAGTGATCCCAAGCTGGAGTATTTTCTTGTGTCCCCATTTCATCCCCGGTGCTTGGAAGGGTAGACAAAACTACTGTGAAACACAATATAAAGTTGAAATAAACGATAAAAAAGTTACTAATAATTATTAGATAAGTTCTCAAAACTGCAATATTGAAAAAAAATATCTGAGCGCAATAAAACTGCCTTGTTAGTATGTCATATATACCTGTCCTCTGCAGGACCTGCAGAGTTCGATTCAAAATATATAGGTCTTCCTTCGAGGTCCCTCAATTTCTCATTCTTACTCAGATTCCCATCCTCGCGCCCCTTCATGGGCGGTCTACCAGAACCCATTGACTGTACCTACAAATTTTGGATTAGTTACTAACTTACGAATTCTTACTTACAGAGGATTAGCTACAGTTGGGTTTCTTTCACATGAAAATATAAGCATATGAGGACAGTTGGAAATACCTTGTTACTTTTCGATAGATGCTCATATTTAAGACAAACCTAGCGATATCGAAGTATAATGAACAGGTCCTGAAGCAGAGTAGTTGGAATAGCTCAATCGTTTATGAAGGGTGATTTAACAATGGAAAAGATGAGTTGTTAATCTCCACAAGGAGGATTACTGAGTCCGAGCCATATTTTTCCACCCAACACACATCGAGAGAACTCTGTATTGAGATTTATATATACCTTAAATAACAAAAAAAATTAAAAAAAGTACTTAGGCTTTTGGATACTATCACAAAGCATAACAAATTGGCGAACATATGTTCCTATAAATATCACCATAAAGTAAGCTGTTTAGACTCAATTTTAAACAAAACCCATCAAATTAATTTATAAAAAATCTTCAATTTCAGTGTATATCCATCTGTAAGTGCCTTCTCCACCAGACTTAAAAAAAATATAAACACTTTTCATCCATTAAAACCGAAAACTAACAGAAAACATAAACCCCAAATTGTATGTTTCATGTCAGTAAACTCAAACATGACATTAAACAAAATTCAAACTGGAATCATGTCATAAAAGAAAAATCAAACACATACCCAAGCTTTAAGACATCACGATTTAACTAAAAAAACACATACATAAAAATTTATAAATCTAGATTGATTTGTCTATTTAGTAATTTGACTAGAGATAAATGACAAACAAGGAACCAGCTTAGAGTTTATACCTTTTAATCGAATCTTCAAGTATCTTCAAGTATTTGCACTGATTCTTCTCCTGTGATCATCATCAAAGCTAAGATTAGAATTTAAATTTCTAGGTTTTAAAATTCAATTCTGAGAATAGACTAAAAGGACGGTTTTGATACCTTCTATTAGATATCTTTGAGAGTTCTCCTGAGTTTAGTGGATTGAAAGACTGAGAAGGGAATTTTCTGAGTTTTGAAATTTTCTACGAATATTTTCACTGGCCAGAGTGAAGGAGAGTAGAGTGAATCTTCTCCTGAAAGTATTGAAATAGTGTTGTATTGATTGGTCGTATATTGGCGTGTATTGAATTAGTGGAGTACTAATCCGTATTTTGGGGTGTATTGAATTAGTGGAATATACGGATTAGTATTTATCTTAATCCCCTTATAATATGTGGACATCAGTGGTCAAAGGGTATCTTAGCCATTAGGTAAAGTCAGTCACACTTTTTGAAGATATTAGGGATCATTCACCCGATTGGAAGATATTTACCAATCAATCACACGCGCGGTCATTTCCACCACATCTTCTGGGAGGAGGATCATGCTTGACCTTGCTGCTGGCCGTCGGTGGTGATCGGAACCAATTGAGTTTAGGTGTAGGTTGAAAAAGGTAAAGCCCTAATTTAAGTAGAATGGAAAACCAATTCAGGGATTCTTCTTTTTATAGGAGAGGAGAGAAACAAATTCCGCTTTTTTTTTGGTAAGTTTTTTTTTCTTTTCTTATTTCGGGACTTTCTCGGCTGACTCGGCCGAGTCACTCCGGAAGTGATTTTTCATCCGTTTGCCGGCGATCAGTGTTTGTCGGAGATATGGTTTTTGGCACACTGAAAAAGAAAATGAATCAGCAAAGACCTCTTTTTAAACTGAGTGCGTACTTTAAAATCTTGATACAACTGATTAATGTAATAGAATGTAAAGAATTGAGTGTTTATATCAAATAAAAGAATTTTACTGTCAATGAATGACCATAACCGAAACCGAAATACAAAGCTCCATTACGGTGTCAGGATTGGACCTGAACTACTCTCAACTGGCAAATAGCAATAGTAACCTTACGGTGTCAGGATTGACGTTTGTGGAGCTCGTAGCTACCGGCTCTGAGGTGGAGCTGACAGTATGTGGTGCCTCCTCCGCAGACACACAAGAAGCGAAATTGACCTCAGAGGCACAAACTCTAGTGTCTGTAGAAAAACAACTGTGATTTTTACACTCAAAAATAGAGGTGGGAATGACTGAAACAAAAATCATCCCTCGAAAACTTTGGGTTAAAGAATTTCGCTTGTATTATCTATTCTATGGAGGAGAAAATTCAGTGTGAGCTAGACTTGAGTGTTTAAAACTTGAAACTCAAAAGGAATAAAAGAAATTCTGTCAATGAGAATGGAATTTCTGCAAGCATCATAAGTTGGTGCACTTTACCATCATAAGTTGGTGCACCCTTTAATAGAAAGAATAGCAGCCTAGTGTTAGAAACTATTCTATGGAGGAGAGAAAATTCAGACAATGGAGTTAACTTGAATTCCAAAACCTTTAAGAATGGAGTTAAGAAAACACCAACCCACCCTATCAGATGCACACAAATTCAGATGGTTCATTAAGCAATGGGTTTACTGAAACTCTTATGGTTCGCATTGCACAGGGCAATGGGTCTAAAGTCAGTTGGAGTAGAAGGGAAAACTAGCTTTGCAGAAGCTGTCTCTAATCACTAATCATATCTACCACTTCATCACCAACAATGCTCCAGTACTACTACTTCTTGTAAAAGCTGACAGCATAAGCATCAGGTCAAGCAGCCCTAAAATTCTAGATAAAGTTGCCACCCAAAGACAAATCCAGATAAATTTAGCCATGATCCTTAGGGCATCTAAATTTAAGGATTTGACCTGACACTTCATCCAAAGCATCTAAATTCCAGAGACAAATCATTCAAAAATTTAATCCAGTGGCCTTATCACGAATATACTTGAAAACATAAGCACACAGAGGATATAAAGAGCTAAAAATTAATCTATTCAGAAGAATGTAGATTCAAATGTATTAAAGAGCTAAAAATGCTGCTGCTCAGGATTGTGTAACAAGAGACAGACAATGTGTTTTTGTTTTTGATTCAAAAAACACATAAGAATTACTCAAATCCTCATTGAAATTGTTATTTGGTGTCATTATTCCGACCGTTTTTACACAAGTTAACTTTGACTGTTTCAATCTTGTTCATCTTCAGAAATAAGGGGGGAGTTCAAAAACCTGTCTGATAGACGCATTTATGTGTCTATTTTCATCTCTATTGTATATATT
>JAJJMB010011750.1:649771-673115 GCA_023531105.1 Papaver atlanticum | reverse complement strand
AGGTCACATTTCTTCTCAAATTTTCAAAACAGATTTTGGCGGGAAAACAGTTTACAGAAAACAGAATTTTCTGTTCGAATTTTGGATGATTTTTAAGGCGATTCAATGGCTGATTTTCGTTGGGTTAACTCTGTTAAGGATAAACAAGTATGGTATGAGCTGTAGAATCGATTAAACAGGGATAGAAATCCATGTTGGAGCAAAACAGGGAGAATTCACAATTTGAGTTATTTTCGGTTTACAAAAGAATTTGTGAAGAGTTTACGGCAAGATAGGAGTGTATGGAGTCCTTATTCAGTCCTGGGAGAGTTTAAGAGAGTTTGGAAACCAAGTTGACGCGTAAAGTGGGAAGAAAAATCCCGTAACTTGAGGAGAAAAAAAACCGAGAATATGTATGGATTAACTCGAGAGATTTTGTGTTTGGAGGCTATATATAGGTTGATTCGAGTCATATTGAGGAATACTAACAATTTGGGGGAGTTTTGGAGAAGTTTAGAGTTATAGAGAAGCGAGAAAAAAATCAACAGAGTCGAGTTCAGAAACTTTCCTGCTGCTGCGAAGAAGAAGAAGACGAAGAACATTAGACTCTCAGAGTCAGTCGCAGAGGCAGACTTATTTTCAGTGACAACGAGGTACGGTCGCATCTTCCTGCAGTCACAGAAGCTCTTCAGCAACAACTCGGACTTCTGTTTTAGACCTTCAGTAGCTCGACTCCTCAGCCCTCCTCAGCCCCCCAAACTATCGACCTACAACAAACCGTCGCATAAGAAGTCTTATATTCTCGTTTATTAACAGCACTTCAGTTGTATCGGTGATTCTGTAACGCCAGAAAAGCGTTGCAGATTCGTTGTATTATTATTTCTCTTCAATAAAAACTCCTTTTGAGCCATGTTTTTATCTTTTGAGCATGTTTTTACCATGAGGAGCTAAACCCAAACACTGGGATGACGGAGGAATACGAATATCATACTTGGGGTAATTTTATTAATTCTTTTTAAGACTTTTGCATTAATTTTAATTGAAATTATGATTTGAATTAATTGGTTGTCATTTAATTTGATGATGTATGCTTAGCTTAGGTGTTTTGATACATCATGCTTAGGATTTACAATCAATGTTTTGAGAATCTACCTTGGCAAAAATAGAGTCCTTGTTTTTCTTGAGCTAAAATTGTCAAAAAATTAATAATTGAACCTTATGTTTTGAATTCGGTGGAATCCTGAATCCCAGTACCTCTCACCATTGTTTAATATTTTTGTATATATTTTTATTAAATTTAAAAACTCGAATCTTCACAAGTCCGAGTGAACGACAACCTTACTCACCACTTTCACTACAACTTAAAAATTCACATCAATTTTTGGCGCCGCTGCCGGGGATTTTCGAAAATTAAAAAAATCAATGTTTTAAGAGTTACTACGACCCAAAATCGAAGACTTGATAAACAAATCTGTCTCCCACAGAAATGTCTATTCTGATAGATAAATCTGTCTCCCACAGAAATACCTACGAAGTTTTTGTTCCGTCTTTTGATAAATCAAGGTGAACAAGAACCAATTGATAATCCGGTCTTATATTCCCGAATAACAGCCTAGAAATATCAATCACCTCACAATAACTTAACTATATGGTAATATAACAAGTTATTGTGGAATCACAAAGAATGAGACGAAGAGCTTTGTGATTACTTTTTATATCTTACCTAACAGAGATAAATCTCGAGCAAATCTTAAAGAAGCTAGTACTCAATATGATACAAAAAGTAAGATCTGAACACCCAACTATAGAGAAAATAGTTGGGTCTGGCTTCAAAATCCCAATGAAGTCTTTAAGTCGTTAACCTATAATGGTTTAGGAAAAATCTAGGTTCAAGGGGAATCGACTCTAGTCGCAACTAGTATCCCACAGAAGGTGTGGGGATTAGCTTTCCCTTATATAATCTTCAAATCAGGGTTTGATAACTTTGTGACTAAGCAATCAATATTCACTGTTAGATGAAAAACCTAATTTAAGAATAAAACTAAGTTTCCACCGTTAGATGGTCTTAGCTTGTTACACACAAATGAAATATCCCTTCTTTTAGATATGGGTAACCGTACCTAAACGTGTATATTGAGTTGGCTCAATAATAGTTAACCGAAGTTAGCCATATGAACACTTTTGTGTTAACCATGTTCATCTTAACACTTCTAGATCAAATGATACTCAAATGAATCTAATTGTGTTACTCATAGAGTTTTTCAATTGTTTATATTCTCATTGAAGTATACAAGACACAATTGAAGCAAAATCGGATTTGATTCAAAGAATCAATTCATGAACATATAACCACGGTTTGCAAAGATTGCATTCCTTAATATATAAATGTATTTGTTCATGAGTATGAAATCATACTTAACCGATTTTAGAACTTAACCACATAAGTTTGCAAATGGGTACGCAAACTTAAGTTCCGGACATTGGTCACGTCCGACAGTTCTCAAACGGGTATGCATATTGTCGTTCCGGACCGAACTAAGGTGAATAAGTTTGCAAACGGGTACACAAACTTAGTTCCCGGACTTTGACAGTTAAAACCGTTCGCATACGGGTATGCATACTTGGTTCCCGGACCTAAATAATTCTTACAACAGCTTGTTGATAGATGCATTTATGTGTCTATTTTCATCTCTATTGTATATATTATTAGTACCCATTTTTTGTACTTATTATGGTGTTTTATGTCTTTGTAGGTATTTTTAGAGAAATAAGCTCTTGCGACGAAATTGGCTCGTAAAGTGGTGCTTTACACCCCAGGATAGAGTACTAAAGGCACCCCATAAATGCACCGGAAGCACCCCATAAATACACCGGAGGAACCCCGAAAAAATGTTGGAAACACCCCAGAAAAAATGTTAAAGGCACCCACCAAAATTACTAAAGGCACCCTAAAAATGGATAAGGGCGCCCCCAAGGCAGCCGAGCTGTTAAAGGCACCCGTGTTTTGGATTCAGGGCACTTCACCTTCATCGTTTGAAAAATAATTTTGGCGGGAAAAAAATTCATTTTTCTGCAGAATTTTCTGTTGGATTTTTGAAGGAGTTTTAGTGAGATTCAATCATTGATTTTGATTGGGATGAACGTGATATGCCCAAACAATAGTGGTATGAGTGTTCTAATGCGTTCAGTTGGGCTGAATTTTCGTCGGGAAGAAAATATTCAACCTCGGAATACAACGTGTTTGAATGTGCATGGATTGAGTTGTGATGGAGTTTGGTTGCTGCAGAAGTGTGGAGGAGTCAAACAAGGAAGTTATGGAGCGTGTATACGTCGAAAAGATGCGTAAGAACCTAAAACATAAAAGAAAATATTCATGAGTTAATGGTTGGATATCGAGAAGATTTTTGGGTTATTACGATATTATTCTTGATCCTGTGACTATATAAAGGCTTTAGGAGACTCAAAGAATGGATAGAGAGTTTAGGGGGAGAATAGGGAGACGTTTAGAGTATAAAAAATCGAGAAAAAAAAGTTACAGGAAAAAACCATTTTTCTGCTGGTGAAGAAGGTACGAAGAACATAAGACCCTTAACGACCGTCGTTCTTCAACAGTTCCAGCGACGGTATTCCTTTATCGTTTTCTGTAACAATTGATTTTGTAACAAATATAAGTGTTACAGAACCCGATTTTATTCATTTTTCTCCCATTTCATCATTTGTGAACCATTTTTGAGCATTAATAAAGATGAATTTTGAGCATGTTTCCATGATAATAATGAGCTAATTCTCGCGTAATCAAGGCACGGAGGAAGCTATTTATGCATGAATAATTGGTAACCATTCTATTTTTCTCTAATTTGTATTTTATAATTCACTAAATCACTACTTTGTAGAATTTTAATTGTTTGCATAATTTTTCCTAATTAGTTGTGATTCAATTAGATAGGTTATGCTTTGGTTAGATAATCTATGCTTAAGGGATACAATTAATGTTTGAGAATATGCTTGATAATTTGTGAATTAAGAAAAAGAGATTTTAAAAATAATTAGAGTTTTGGAATTTTTATCATCATTTATTCATGTGTAATAGTGGAATCTAGTGTCTTGGTTATTTTCACTCTAAAAAAAACAAATTTGGATTTAAATTTTCTCTACTTTTAGTTTAAATAAATCTAAATTCAATTGCTTTCACAAGTCTTACGAACTCATTCTTACCACTATCTAAAATTACATCACTTGTATACGGGTATGCATACTGTGCTATATCCAGGCAATGATTAATTGTTCTAAACTCCCATTTCAATCATTGAAACATTCTTAGAAGACGACAATAGCTTTATCACACAAACTATTAGCTTATAAGAATTTTCAAGTGATCGAATGATCAATACGAAACATTCCGAGTCTACATCAAATGACTGTCTCACACAAATCATGTAAGATGTTACCAAGCGATTTACACATGCTCATCTTTTGACTTTCGTCAAGAATAATGATGAACGTAGTTAAAGCAAAAAGCTTTCCAGCACATATTTCGAGAAAGATATAAGCGAGTTAAACTCAGCTCGAAATATCAAATGTGTATAATATAAAGTCTATACAACTATACGACTTAGTCTCAATAGGAGATGGAATAGAATAGACTTTTGAGTGATAGATGAGTTCAAGTCTCCACATAAACTTTTGTTGATGAAGTTCCTCCAAACTCCCCTTAGTAGATCTTCGTCTTTAATTGATGAACGCCGTGAAGTCTAAAGATCAACTACACATTCTATCCCAATCCGAGGCATATCTATAAGTAGACTAGAAATAAAGACTTATAGTTTTGACAACTAGACTTGACAAACAAGCTTGAGATAGCAACGCTTGCGAGTTCGACCGAGAAGTGCTCTAACAGAATGAATATTGATGAATAAGTTGATGCTTTATAACCCAATGGTTTCACTTTAAATATTAAACTAGAAAAAACACAAAATAGAAATCAACCCTAAAATATATGAAGTTGTCAGAGGAATACTCCTTGAACTCTAACTAGATTAATAAATACCTACATAAGGAAGATAAAATAAAAGGGAAATCAAGTATAACACTATTGTTTTATCTTTTAGTAATTTTTATTTACCCGAAGAAGATAAAATAAAATTAAGGGAAATTAAATATAACACTACTATTTCATCTTTGAATTATTTTTATTTACCTAAAGAATTGCTTATACAGAGATTCGAATTCATAGCTTCTAGCTCTAATTAACATAGCTCCATATACTTGTAAATACTCCACTAGTGTCGTGTATATCTTTTTTGGACATATTTTTCAAACAAGAATATCACATTTTTTATTTTAACTACGTTCTAACACATTAAAAATATTCACATTAACTGCCTTTTAAGTTAATGTCATAAGTTACCGTTATAAGACATCATTATTGGTTTTTGCATGTTGAAATAAAGTCTTGACTTATAACATGCATATGCAATTGTTCTATCATATATTCCTCCTACCAGCTACAATGCTTCGCAATGACCGTTACACAGTCTCCCAATGTCTATTTGAGAACAATTTTGGGTTGGAATTCGTGTTATATTTCTGGTCTTATGTAGACTTTTTGACATAAGTCTGAAGAAATAAGGAGTTTGTTTTTTCATTTTTGCAGTTATATCTTTAATGCTAGTTTTTCTTTGAGATAGTTTTTTTTTGGGACATGATTGTATAGAATTTGTGGATTGTTGGTTCAGGGAGAGTAATGACTCTGGTTGAATATGATCCTTTGTTAGAGCATTGCTCGGGTATGTCAAGGTTGGTAGTCATTTCAGTATCAAAACTCAATTAGAGTCGTTTGATTAAAATTACTAGAGTAATCTTCGTTTTGGTTAGACTAAAAAGTGTAGGAATGTTGAGACATACAAGTATTACTCTGAAGACCTGAAAATCGTGAAGACGTATCGACTGCAACGAAGACATCAGCCTTCCACTTGAGGTTAGTGATACAGACTTGACTTGTTTCCATTCCTATCTTATCTTTTAAGTCGTTTAAGATTGAAGACAAAACATGCGAGGTTATATATATGATACTCTAGTATTAGACTTGGTCATTTTAGTATGATCAATCACGGAAGTACATTCAATCACGAAGTATAACATTTATCTATTGAACTTCGTAATTGCGACATCGACATAATATATATAACTTGTTACTTGATTGGGATATATGTATGATTTCATCCTAGGAAATTATTTTTTATTACATTGGTTTAAAGGAAGTACATATACGAACTTGCTTCGTAATCGAAAAGAAATTAATAAGTGTTTTGGTCCGGTTTTCTATGAAGATATTTTGGATGACCAATTTGAAGCTAAGGTGGGAATTCAGGTAGAATCGATCTTAACTTATGTTGCGAGTAAAGGTAGAACCGATCCCTACCTATCTTGGGATACTTGGTAGAACCGATCCTAGCTTTTGTTGGGAATCATGGTAGAACGTCTCTAAGCTTTTGTGAAAGAATAATCACGTATAATACAACTTCTACATCGACTAATTACCACATCATTGTATAAGTATGCAACATTTCCTTTTAAAGATATAATTATGTTATGTAGATATACCTGAAATCTTTAATTCTTGCGGCAACCAAAGAGTCTAGGAGGGTGTTTGCAGAAATCTTCTTCTGTAAGAGCATAAATTAATCCCAGGAGTCATAAGCTAAGACAACTAGCTTTATACAAAGTTAGCTTGTTTGCATCTAAATGCCATTCTGAAATTGTGTTCACATGCTAACTTTTAGCTTTTCCCAAGTTAAGTAGACACCCTAAGACTGGAAAAAACCTTGGGTCACTTTAACTCCATGTGCCACAGCCACTTGTTGCATATATCGCGCGCTCTTGTGCCAATCGACTTTCTGCTAAACGGGAATAACATTAACAAGAAAATGTTTTGCATGCACTGAGCTCTGATAACAAATGTTGGGAGAAACTCATCAGAGATCGAGAGATCGCAAGAATACAAACACAACAAATTTATCAAGCAGAAAATTACATCAAACCAATCACTGATTTTAATATAACTCCTTCATAGCTAGTCATTCTGGAAAGGCCTCAATGATGAAGGGAATTGCAGGAATTTGAATTATATTGCAGCGAGAAAATCCTGCATTGTTCAGTAACATCTTCCATTCGACTTCAGTTCTTTCTTTTCCACCGGAAGAGTGTGCTATCATCAGTAGATCAAATGCCAATCCCGTGTTATCGAATGAGCCATCTCCATCTGGTCGAAGTACACAATCAACAATGATAACTCTTCCATTCTTCTTCCTTGCTATTGCCTTACGACAATTATTCAAGATCTTTACGCAGTCTTCATCACCCCAGTCATGCAATATCCACTACATATAGACACACCACATATATTAGATTCTACATTATTGGACAAAGTTGGCCATAATTTCCATCTAACTACAAAATCAGCTAAAATAATGGCTTCATAAACAAAGAAAAGAAGAAGTGGGCAAACCTTCATGATGACAGCATCAGCCTCGGGAATATGAACAAACATATCACCGCCAACATGCTCAACTCCTGGCTGTTCAGGTGCAGTAGCAACTACATGAGGTAGATCAAAATTGATACCTCTAATATGTGGATTAGCCTTAACAATCTCCGTGATCATTATCCCAGTCCCCCCACCAACATCAACCAACGATTCAATACCACTGAATCCATCTTTGTACTTAACCAACACGGCGTTGATTATTATCTCAGTTGTACATCTCATTGCATCATTAAAAAGGTTGTTAAATTGTGGATTAGCTAAAGCAAAATCCCAAATCTCAACTCCATGAGCCTTTTCAAAAGGGAAACCACCTTCTTTCACACATTTTCCCATGTATTGCCATGGTTTCTGTAGCCACGGATCAAGTTGCGCCAAAACAAACGGTGCTAAACTAAATTTAGAATCTCTCAACAACCATTTGGACGATGGAGTTAAATCGTAATAAATTTGATTGGTTTCTTGATCAATCTGTGAAGAAAATATGCGCTTGCGTACCAATAATCTCATAACACGGGTAAGATAGTCAACGGATGGAGATGATGATGTGGTTGCTGGTAAGTTGTTGATAATCTCTGATATTGTGGCAGGACGACCATGAGAGTTTATGATATCCGGTATACCAAGTTCAACTGCACATTTCAATGCCATTGAATCGACAAACGCAAACATGTGCTTCCATATTTCTACTTGCCCTTTCAATCTTTCCTCTTCTTCGGTATTCATATCTCAGAATCAGAACTCCTCTATAAATATTTCTTATGTGTGGTAACTGAAGAATTAAAAAGAGTAGTATATGCATATACAATACATATAGAAAGTTATTATATATATATATAGATATAGATATAGATATAGTACATAGACATGAAAATGAGCTGGGTTAATTAATGGCTAACTACGTGCAGTAGGTGATCACCTATTACCACGTTCTAATTTAAATTGCAAGCATCTAGACTCGGTATATACGGATATACCTAGTATGTTTCCATCAAAACAAAACAAAAAGAACCTCGGCCTGCAAAATGGCTCGGACATGGCTAGCTCATGGTTACACTATTATCGAGTATACTGGCAGAATGACTATCAAATGAGTGTATTTCTTTTAATACGAAAAGGAATCCGATTCTTTTTGTTGTTATTAATTTTTCTAATACGTGTTGTATTAATTTATTGAAAGCTCTTTTTCTACAACGCCAGATAATGCTCTTAAATTATTATCAATACCATTTTCAACTATCAAGTATCAATCATGTTAATTAGAGTAATCAACAATGACAAATTTGAATATTTGTCCAAGACAAATGAAACTAACTGTATAATTATTTGCAATGTCATTGTCTTTGCTTACCGAACTGATGGAAACCTCATAAACTTATTACAAGTGATAATCGATCCTTCACATGATAGAGATTCCTTACAGTTGACCAACGGTAATACATCGTTACCGTTATAGAATGGTGTTCTCACGATACATTTTCTGAAGATATGAGAAACTCATGCAACTAACAAATTTATACATCCAAACCCATACAGATTTAAGCTTAATAGAAACATACTCCGAAAATAATACACCAAGGGAGAAGCTATTTCACCTGAAAAAATTCAACAAGAGGAAAGGCCTGAAGAAATTCTTGCATCGTCTTACGACTCAAAGGAGCTGCTCCACACGAGACTTGTTTTAAACTTCCCAAATCACAGCCACCAAGAGTCATTTCCATCAATATCGGCGGAGCAACAGGCAACGATTCTTTCTACTAGCAACAAGCTTAACCTCATAATGCTTAAAGAAATTTTCAACTTTATATATATCGCCTTATAATAAGGAATAGCATGTTTCTTATATAGAGATTCCAGACCAGCAGCGCGACGAGAATATTCCACAATGATCCTGATAGCATCGCCACTCAACTGGTACACCGCGCGTGGATTCTGAAAATTCGACAGGATCTCATAGAAAAGCGGAATCCCTGAATTGTAGAGAGAAATATGAAGGCCAGAACAAAGTTGCCCAACCGAAATAATGATCCTCCTATTGCTCAAGAGTAAACCAATCAGGATCAAGATCTGTAGTGTGAGTATAATTTGGAGGAACTGTCAGGGTGATTCCTTTAGAGTTTAATTCATCCTTGAATTTCTTAACCTCTTCAAGTCATTTTTTACCTGACGGTGGAGCCATTACAATATGGGAATATAGATCGAAGAAAACCCAACCACAAGAAAAGAATCAATCAGAAAATCTCAATCAAAGTTTGGAGAATGTGATGACTAAGATTTTGGTCGAAGCAGTGAGAAGCAAAAATGGAAGAAAAAAGGACAATGATATCGAATTAAAGAAGCAGGTCTGTTATTTTATAGTGTGGAAGAATTAGCAGCAACAGCAGCAGAAGAAATTACAGAAGATGAGAGAGAAGACAGTAAAATAAAAAAGAAAACAAAGGCGTGATAAAACAGATAAGGTATATTATTCCCCTTTCAAAAAAATTCCCTCAGACGCATTTATTAGGAGATCAACAGGAAAGGGCGGTTACTGGTAAAAAAAGAGAAGAATCAAAGATGTGTCAATCAGTAAAGAATGACAGTCAACACGTGTAGACGGTCATGCCAAAAACACGGAACTATGTCGGCAGATTTGAAGAATATGAAAAGACAGGGTTGATGCGATAAAATTAAGACTTCTCTTATCGCTCTCTCCTTTAGATAAGATCAATGCGACAAGAGGCAAAATGTGGATACAAAATATCGTTCAACCAATATGACGCGAGAAAGTCATTTATCAACAGATAGTTGAAGGCGAAGATAATAAAAACCATTAGTCACAGGCGAAAATAACAAGTCCACTACGTCACTTCTGACGCAAGCGATGACATCACAGGAATCACACTAAACATGTGAGGATCAGCGCGATAATGACGCGATGGCTACAAGATAAGGCGATAATACCGCTCTCCCATATCCGAAATAAGGGGCTTTATTAGATGTCCTCCACTATGTAACCCCTATAAAAGGAACCATAAGCCCTTGTGTGACAGAGAGACCTTTTTGGAGAGATTGTATAAAGAATTTAGGAGAGAGGAAGTGAATTGTTTTCCAAGTTAGGATTTCCTCATATCATACTTGTATTTGTTCATGTTCGTAATAAGATTAACTTAGAGATTCTTCCACTATATCTTAGATTTACTTGATAATATTACTTGGGTGTGGTTGTGGGATTATCAGCTACTACAAATGATTTATAAAGATTGACATAGTATCGGTGCTTGTGGGAACATATATATTTATATATATATGTATATGTATATAGACGACGTACGTACAATAGCTTAGTATAGAACCAAATCAACTAAGCACCCCTGAGACAGTGATGATCACTGAATTAAGTTGGAATCAATTAATATATATAATACAATTTAGGGGATTTTAATAAAATACCACACTTTCACTTTCATGTTTAAGAAAGTGCCACCATTTTTTTCATAATTTATTTAATGCCACATATTTGATCTTTTCCATCTCATTTTTTCCAAAAGAACAGTTACCATCCGTAAGTGCATAGGTGGCAGTTATCATCTTAGTAAAAGACATCTACGCCCTCGAATCATCTCACTGTACTGAGTTAAATCCAGTCATCATAGAGAGTCCTTAGCGAGTTAAGTTGTGAGTCAGAGCTAAATCAAAGTCAAAAACTCAAATATAACTCGCAACCAAAGGCGAGAACAACCAAAGTCAAAAACAACTTTTTGTTGACGATCTATAAGAGTTTAGACTGTTTTCTGGTCATTCTCCAACATGTTTCTGGCTATTCTTCCATGCACGTTTTCGTCTTAACATTCATCTTTTCATTCTCCATAACATCCAGCACCGGCAGCAGCATTATTTTTCAACTCCGTTCCCTGTATTTCACTCAACGACACCATCTATACCCTGCTCTTGTAAAACACCTATGATATCTCTTATCAACACAACCAAAACCTCAATTATCACTCAGTTTGGCTCGCCACCAAAACCTCAATTATGACAAGAACAAAACCTCCACCAGCTCATCTCAGCTTCAGAAATCCAACAAAATCGATAGCATCAACAAAAATCCAACATCAAAATCATTTCAATCAATCACTTCCACCACTTCAATTCAACTCATCTGGTGTCGAGATTGAACAACCACTAGCCACATAACCAAGACCATATCTCAATTTTCATATATTCTTCAACAATAGAAAACCCAAATTCTTGTTCTTCTTTATAATATTGAATCGATGGAAATCAGAGGCAATTACCAGAATGAATAGCAACAGCTTCTCCATGAATCTGTTTTGAATGCATCATGAAATCTATGCCCTATTTTTTCTGCACATGGAGTTTGATTTTGTTTGTACTAACAGATGCTATTGTGATTGCTCATATGCACCATGCGATACCATTAGTTTCTTGTGTTTATGATATTGAACTATATTACTGTATTTAGTTGATTCCTTACACCATGTAATTTTTGTCCGTTTGTGATTATTTTTACCCATTTCAAAGGCTTAGACGTTACTGTTTTCTTTCAATTTATTTATCTTTACAATGTTTTATCCGAAGAAAAACAGTAAGGAAAAAATTGTCAACACGTTTAGCAGTTACGTGGAAAATACGGAAGTGTGTCGGGTAAGATAGAGAAGGTGAAAAGACAGGGTTGACACGAAGTTTGATCAGAATTCTCGCATTATTCCACTTTCAGAGGAATAACGCGAGAAGAGGCAAAATGTAGGAGCGAAATATCGAACAAGACAAATACACAACTTCGCTCTGGAAAAAACAACCTTAAGCACGAAGACATAACAATTACCAGAAAACAAGGCGAAGAGTAGTCACGCAGCAATAGGAAAAGAGTGCGAACGAATAGTTACGCGATAAGGGTAACGTGATTACTAACTCCATAAGAAGAAGCGCGAATAACCAAGCAACCGTGCGACAGACAGAGACAACTTCCAAAACCCTGGCGTGTAAGACAAACTAAAATGGAATTAGTCAACTATGATCTTGCACGTGAATCATGATTATCTTCTATTGATAAATTTGCCTATATAAGGACTTAGAAATGATAGAGAAAGAGAGAGATCGATTGAGAGAGATAAACTAAGAAAGTTTTCAGTAAATGAAGAAACAAGTTCCATCTTAGAACTTAGCCTACATCTTTGTATTTCTCCATTGTAGTGCATAAAACTTAGCTTGAATCCACTGTAAGAGTAATATGTATTCATTATAAAGAGTTTAGAAAGATCATATAAGTGTCAAAGTGGTGAATAATATCATTAATGTTTAGGTGGATCAATATGACTTAAACTTTTTGTTATTATCATTACATGGATTAGTTGTGAGATTTTCCACAACTACACCCCATTACTTATATGGGGTCATACTAGTCTGTCCGTCTGTAGTGTAGTTATACGAATGTCTATAAAGACTATATTCTATACCGCCTGTGGTTTAAAGACTTGGTTTAGGAAGTTGTGATTCCAGAGTCTAGTTTGTTCATCAAAGACTTCACTTACTTGTTTCAGCTCCAAATAGAATTTTGCATGTCCTTCCAGCAAGTCTTCTATTATATTTTTCAACTATGGAGCTCAAGCATATATTTTTAGACCTATTAGTGAACAAATTAAGGAATTCCTAAGTCATTTGTTTTGATTTCTCAACTTTGAGGATGTTTAGAATTTGGGAAGCCACGTCATCCGGCACCTTCTTACCAGAAAAGATTCCAGATTTCTCATAGTTTATTAGGTGGCCGGAGGCCTTACTAAAATTTTCAAGAATGTGTAGGAGATTCCGACTATTTTTCTTAATTGCCTTGATAAACAATTGACACCATTTATCAACTTCTTGTCCTCAGCATCCAGAAGGACTCTGGATAGACTTTCCAAAATAACGTCACCAAATATAAACCATCCAACAAAAGTTCTGGCTGGGCTTGGGAAATTATTCCAAGTTCACAGGTTTCCATAAACTCAATTCACCCTAACAAATAACGTCACCAAACTAGCTGGTGGTTGTTAACACCCATGCATGGTTCATCTGCTAAGTTGTCACGCACTCCTCCAAGTACTGCCTGGACCACGCATGCAATAATCTTCTGCAAAGTTTGCTAATTTCTTATACCGATGTTCAAACGATCCAGACTTCGGAACACCATTTTCTTCTACCGAATATCTTAATTTGATGAAAGCCACCAAGTACCAGGGGATCCTTGATTGATGTTCCTTAGGTAAGTTACGGTCCACCATTGATATCATGCACTATATCTTGTACTCATTAGTTTGCGAAGTGTAACCAAACCCGCTGAATATTCGCCGAGCATAACCGAACTCATTCTTTTGATTAATCCATGCAAGATTCAAACACTCTCTAGTAATGGGATTACAAATGTAGACAGGATCTCTTAGTTTACCCACCCTAGGCTCACATAAACAAATCAAGCCATTGCAAGAACCAACAAACAAATTTGTGTTGCGCTCCATTTTGGCTAGAATGAGAGGATAATTAACCTATTTAAGTGGGTCTTGGTCAGTACCATTATTTTCATTATAATCTCCATAATAAAGGGGGTGACCTGTGGATGCATACACAGACTTGACTAAGAAAAGAAGGCCTAGATTTACCTTGTTAGAACCAGCAGCACCATAATTTTTCAATTTGTCATCATCATCCCGCGAATTATGTCTTACAACAACTGTGGGATGATGATGACAAATTGAAGAATTATGGTGCTGCTAGTGCTGGTTCTAACAAGGTAAATCTAGGTCTTGTTTTCTTAGTCGTATACGCATCAAAAGGTCACCCACCTTACGATGGAGATTATGATGAAAATAATGGTACTGACCAGAATCCACTTAAATTGATTAATCATCCTCTCATCCCAACCAAAATCGGATGCTGCACAGATTTGCTTGTTGGTTCTTGCAATGGCTTTATTTGTTTGGTAAACCGATCCAGTCTATATTTGTAATCCCATTAGCAGAGAGTGTTTGAATCTTCCAGGATTGATCAAAAGAATGGGTTTGGTGAATATTCAGTGGTTTTGGTTACGATTCGCAAACTAATGAGTACAAGGTGGTTAGAATCATATGGTGCGCTATTCTTGTTTCTTCTTGTGTTGCTTTTGCTTTTTCTTTTTCTGTTGCTTCTGTTTCATGCTTATTCATCAGCTACCTTCTTCCTTCTTTTCTAACTATGTATGTATGTTAACAGCCTCCTTCTAGCTAGGGTTTTGCTAGGGGTTTTGTGTTATATACGGAGATTTACTTTTTTACCGACGGCTTATTTCCTGTGCCAAGCGGTCCGGAATAAACTTCATCGAGAAAATAGGCTCGGGTTAAGTAAAATACATCCAGCATCCATATAAGGGCACCTGCGCCCATGGCGCTGCAAGGCTAGAGTTATCCATTACTAGGTTCACCCCTGACCAGCTAAACTCAGAGAAAAATTTAGTCTTCAATTTACTTAATGTATTTTCCAAAGGAGGAGCTAGTTTTTTTACTTTAGAAAATGATTATAAATTTAGATTATTAATGGATGTAACATTCCCAGGCAGAACTGAACTAGTAGGTTATTGTAATGGATTCGGTTGTGTTACACTGGCGCGTAAATATCCTCATGGCCGTCGGAATGTAATGACTGTCATTAATCCTATTAGGAGGGAAACACTTTCCATCCCCTATAATTATCCTAATGATTTTGAATGCGATTACTTGTGTCATGGTTTTGGTTTTGATTCATCGACGGACGAATACAAGGTTGTAGTCATTTTTACTTCCAAAGACAACAAGGAGTTTATAAGCATGGTCTTTACTTTGGGTACTAATTCTTGGAGAAAGATAGTTACAAGTACTGATCAAATCTCACCACCCCGAGGTTGTTCTCCTTTTCCTAGTCGATTGGTAACAAGAGCAGCCACTCTTTGCGGGGGTGATCTTTTCTGGGGGATAAGTAATACTACAGTTGATGATAATAAGAAGATTGGCATGTTGCTCTCCTTCTACATTCGCAGGGAGAAGATTCATTTCATTAAACTCCCGACTGAATGTAATCTGACTCCAAGCTCGACAACAATGAATGTAGCAGTTGAACGTCATCTTCTAGAGCATAAAGGATATCCTTGTCTAATGGTCAAAGCAATTTTTGTTGTGGCTGTTGTCGTTTTATGGTTCAACTGTATGTATTGAAGGACAAGGAAAAGCAAGTGTGGATAAAGGAGGAGACTTTTGGTGTCCAAGTCAGGGAGATAGGTTTACTACCAGCTCCCTTTTGTTGATCCCCTTCTACTTTATACTGAATTGTGTAAAGCTGTCTTGAATATGCCTTACGGATCATTAGATCCTTCTAGAGATTGTACTGAATTGTGTAAAGTTGTCACACTCCTTCTAACTGCTTGACCATGCTTTCCTCTACCAATGTCGTTCAAATCCAGACTTCGGAACACCATCTTGATCTTCCACCATGTATCTTTGATGAAGCCATCAATTACCAGCTAGGTAGGGGTTCCTCGATATTCCTACAGGGCCACTAGGTTGATTCGGCAGGTTGAATCACTCTCCACCACAAGAATTTGAATTCATCGCTATATAACCAGCATAACACCATCACAAACTGCCCAAACCTCTTCCGAATTGTTTGAGTATTAAAAAATACACTCCCCAGCAAGCCACAAAACCACCAGTGTCATTCCTAATAATTCCACCAATACCTTCAAAACAATTAGATTATGAGTTAGCTCTATAGATCATTATCCCAACTTCTAACAATAAACAGAACTTTTAAGAATAAATCCCAGAAAAAGTAATATAATAGAGATTATTGGTCACTGAAAATAAATACCCAAGATGCATGCAGAATGTTGGCATATTCTTGGCAACTTCCCACATAAATACCCGAGTTGAGTGAAACCAAGCATTCGACATAATTCTCCGCTCCACGTATCACCATAATGTTGTCATAACGGTATCTTGCTTTAGGTCATATAAAACTAAGATTAGTAGATAGTGAGGTTTAGTATTTCATAATGTGCTCATTCTTGGTAGAACTTATAGATTTGTAAGAGAAATATATCCTTAAAATATTAGCTTCAAATTCGTTGTTGTTTAGTTTTATTCACAAAAAATAATGTCCAATATGTAACGCAACAAAAATGACGGCAACGTTCAAATTCGATGTTGTTTAGCTAATTAGCTTCATCCACCTTGGTTAATTAAGTCATGCAACAATTTACTTATTTACCTTTTAGTACTATTAGACATGTTGATTTTTTTCTATATCTTTGACGTTCATCGTCGAGCTCGATTCAAGATCGCTTCACAGTTTTCACGTTCATTAAGTCATTCCCATTTAAGACTTTTTTTCACGTGAGATAACCACCCCCTAACACTTTACTGACCTGTTTGCTAATTTGGGATAAGCACGGTTGTTGTTTGTTTTTTTGTCACACAGACAACTTTAAAGGCGTGTCAAAGGCGTGTCAAAGGCGCTTCCATGAGTGTGGCTCATGCGCTTCTATGAGTACTGTCAGATCCAATGGATAAATAAATAAATAAAACATTCTCTGCTTTATTCTCTGTTTCTCACTTCTCAACATTGAGATTTGAGAAACAAACTCTAAATCTCAATGGCAGACGCTACCAAAACTAACCAAAATCAGACAAGAAATCGCACTCAGAACATGTTAGATCCTGTTATATCTACTAGTAGTGACTGGTTTTGTTCAGACACAGGGATTTACAACAGCAAGCACAAACCAATACAACTCCCCAAGACACAACATCTTGATGTTGTTTCGTTTATTTTCTCACATAAACATGATGGGTTTACAGCATTAATTGAATCCCAATCTGGGTTTTCATTGTCATACTCAAAACTACAACAATTGGTGAAATCCATGGCTTCTGGACTTCATAAACATGGAATTAGGAAAGGTGATGTTGTTTTGATACTTTTACCAAACACCCTTTTCTTTCCAATTGTTTTCTTAAGTGTTCTGTCAATTGGTGCTGTTGCTACTACTATGAATCCATTGAGTAGTCTTAGTGAGATCAAGAAACAGATTTCAACATGTAATGTTGTTCTTGCTTTTACATTGTTTGATAAAATGACTCAATTGCAAAACTTAATGGGTTTGGGAGTTGTTGTTGTCCCTTTGGATTTTGAGTCATTAAGAGTACCTGAGTATTCCTTTTTTAATCAACTTCTTTTGAGTGACCCGAGTTCGGCTCCGTTTCCGAGTATCCATCAGGACGATACTGCAGCGATTCTTTACTCGTCTGGTACTTCGGGAATGAGTAAAGGGGTGATGTTATCTCATAAAAATTTGATATCAGTAGTTGAGCTTTTTGTAAGATTTGAAGCTTTGCAATACGAGAGTAGACTTTGTAGTTCAAAGAATGTGTATTTGGCTGCTATTCCCATGTTTCATGTTTATGGGCTCTCGTTGTTCGTTATGGGATTGTTTTCGTTAGGTTGTTCAATTGTTGTGATGAGGAAATTTGATGTGAATGAAATGGTGAGAGCTATTGATTGCTATAGGGTCACCCATTTGCCGGTTGTTCCACCAATATTGATGGCAATGACAAGAGTAAAGGCTCTTGGTGGTTGTGACTTTGGAAGTTTAAAACAAATCTCGTGTGGAGCAGCTCCTTTAAGTCATAAGACAATACAGGATTTTCTTCAGAGCTTTCCTCATGTCGATTTTTTTCAGGTGAAATAGCTTTTCCGTAAGTGTACTATTTTTACTTGGATCTGTAATCTATATGTGTTCTGGGGCAAAACATTGTTCATTATATGAGTTTTATCTTATCTTCAGGGCTATGGTATGACTGAGTCCACTGCTGTTGGAACCCGCGGCTTCAATACTGGATATATCCAAAAGTATACCTCAGTTGGACTGTTGGCTCCAAATACACAAGCTAAAGTTGTGCATTGGGACACTGGTTTATGTTTGTCTCCTGGAAAAAGTGGTGAACTATGGCTACGTGGACCTGGCGTTATGAAAGGTAATATGAACTGATTTTGGTGTTAGAAATACATCGGATTCAAACGGATAGTTATGTCTCTTCCTACTTTTCCATTATCGTTGAGTTCTTTTGTCTTGCAATCTTCACCAATATCTAAGACAAACAATGCAAGGTTGTAGTAGGCTGAAGGTGTAATGTACAATCTTGACTCCAAGTGGTTCACATATTTCTGTCATTATCATCTGTATTCAGTATCTTCTATTCAATTTAGTAAACATATTTTTCGCTGCGCTTCTCTGCACACGTATCATTATGTATGTTTGGTTTTACTCAACACACTTTGAATAGAGAAGTTGTTTATTCAAAACATATTGAGTGATTGGTTACTGATATAGGTAGAATTTCCAGGATACTTGAACGACGCCGTTGCAACAAAGCTTACAGTTGATGAAGAGGGTTGGCTGCACACAGGAGACATAGCTTATTTCGACCTGGAATTTTACTTGTATATATTGGATCGTTTGAAAGACACAATCAAATACAAAGGATTTCAGGTAATTCATTAATCTCTAGAACTGAATATTTTATCAGAACGGCGTACTTAGTTGTGTTGTATGCTAGTGCCCTTTGAGAAGACATCCAGCGACTTCTACTTTTTTCTTTGTGAAAAACCATACAGATTGCTCCAGCTGACTTGGAAGCTGTACTGATATCCCATTCAGAGATACTTGATGTTGCAGTAACGGCGTAAGTTAGCTATGGATATGGATTACATTATGATCACCTCTTAACAGATAATCTGGGTCCATGTTAATCATCAAGAGTTATGCTCGTTGTAGGTACAAAATTAATGAAGAAGTAGGGGAAGTGCCAGTTGCATTTGTTGTCAGAAGACTTGGGAGTGAACTTTCTGAAGACGATGTGATCAATTTTGTAGCTGCTCAGGTACTTCCTTCCTCCGCAATGTCTGAAATTCTCCACCTATTGCTCTGTACCTACTGAGTTCCTCAACCAACATATCTTCTGTGCTTACACGGTGTAGGTTTCACCATACAAGAAGGTACAGAAGGTGGTATTTATAGACTCAATTCCGAGGTCCCCCGCAGGCAAGGTTCTTAGAAGGCTACTGAAGGATGCCTCCGAGATCGGCATAAGCTCTAAACTTTAGGTACCATTGATTTAAGATCAGTCATTCATTCACGGACGCAAAAGGCAAAGAAACTTTTGAAATTAATACACACATGGGGTTAACCCTGACTTACTCCGAAGAAACATAAGTTTCCACAGCAGGAGAGTCGCTCCTTTGGTTACGAATTCCCTAACCATAGAATCGCCATCTGGTTATGGTCATTCATTGAGTGTAAAATTCTAACATTCCATTTAAACTGTCAATTATTCTTTTACATTGATTTTTTGAGTCTGTGACATTAATCATTTGTACAAGCTCTATCTATGAATTCGGCTTATCCGTCTGTTATTTTGAAGTACGCACACACAAAAAATAGCAACATTAATGAAGCTTGTGCATATACTGATACAGTTAGAGAAAATATGATGCTCCAAAAAACTTGATTTATAATCAAACACGCGGGAGTATATTTAGTTTCAGGTAATGCTAATCTTTCGCCGGTGAGTGAACGCTAAACTGTAGTAACTCATAACCAATATCTATAAATTATTCAATTTTACAGATTTATAATTCTTTACGGAAGTTGCTTGCTAGGAGTTACAATTACAAAAAAACATCCAAATTTAGAGTCCTCTGGCAAACCAAACCTCACAAGTGGCATACTACAGTAAGAATCTCAAACATTAGCCATTTATGATTTGTAGCATGGCAGACAGTGTTTTGTTGGCAATGATATTAAATTGGTGTGTTTTTGAGTGCCCTTATTAGTGATGTTTGTATGACTTCCCTGTATAATCCTGTAACATAGAATGATTCTAAAAAAACATTCATCAAATAACTAAAAAAAAATCACCTGCTGGTAAAAAGCTTCTTAATCACCAACTAAACATCTCCAAAATGGAACTGTAGTTTCTTAGAGAATTCATCACCAACTAAACATCTCCCAACAGGTTCTTATAGGATGGAAACAAAAAAGTATAAGAGTATGGATGCCCACTAAATTGAAGAACACAATTTTAACTCTTGGCAGTTCTAAAGTACGGGGAACTTTAAATTTTGGATGAAAATTTTTGTAACTGTTTTTGGAATTTGGACAGTTGGGTTGGGAGCAAAGAGGGAAGTGGCGACAGGCAGGAAGAAGTGGGGAGAATAGGTGGGTAATGGGCGTTTATGGAAGGAGGGTGTAAACAAAACTTTTTATTTTTGTTAGTAGATATGGGCCAGAGTGAATGAGAAATCTCCATTTCCCAGTACTCACACAATAGCTCTCCATATCATCAAAAAGTGGGGCCAAAATGAATGGGAATTGAGTATTTGATTTCAATTATCATCTTGTTCGAAGTACCCGCTTCTCTTTTTCTCATAATCTTGCCAAAAAAAAACTTGATTATCACAGATTTTTTTTCAGTTACAGATACACCTGTGACAAGTCTTGTAACTAGTATAACTGTTAACATTTTTTCAACCGTGACAGTAATTAGTAACTTTGATAAGTAATAATAATATTTGTTTGACAATTTTTTTTGAAAACAACAGTTACCATCTAATACTAATTCCACCCAAAAAAATTAAATACTAAAAACAAACCCCAAATTTTATCACTATTTGGATTTCTTTTATCACTACCATATCAACAATTACACAAATCACACTTCCATTAAACTTTTAAATCAAAATAAATATTTTCTTTTTCTAAATATTAATAAAACACCATTTCTTTTTTCCTAATAATCCATCCTTACCCAAAATACCAAAGACTTGGTCAAAATCAAAAACAATTCACGATTCTTCTTTCACCCAAACTTCTTCTTTTACCCGAACAACACCTGCAGTGTTCTACTCCTCCATTAACCCCTCTAAAAAAAATAGTCTTCATCTTCATCTCCATCTCCAACTATTTCAGCTAAGTTTTACTGCCATTGAAAAGATGTTGATTTAAACTGTATCAATATCACCACCGCTCTTCATCTCCATCAATCTGGATTTCATGCAACTGAAGATGATGGTTAACCGGTGATTATGGTGATGATTTGTTGGATTCTCTCTGTTTTAGATTAGGTAAACGATTCTCTATCTACTCTTGTTCGATCGATAATCAATTTTGGTTGTATTAAACTGGTGATTTTTTCTGGGTTAAAAATTAGGGGAACAATTATTTAGATTCAATTCGCTTTGGTTGAGTATTGAATTGGGTTGTGGCTGTCGAGGGATTATATGTGATGGTTTTTTTTTATTAGATTTGAAAATATTTTACTTCAGAAGCTAAATTTTTCCACAATATTTTGATATAAGTTAGGGACCTGAATAACATACCTAATCAATGTTGTAGTAGGCAGAAGCTGAAGGCTTCCCTTTCTCTATCAATGTGAGCTATTTGCTTTTCTATTACTACTGTTACTCACTTAAGGTAATAAATTTGATATTTGCAGGAAGATCTGTGGTGTATTGGTTGGTAAATTGATATTTGCAGTAAGAACTGTGGTGTATTGGTTGGTAGACAGTGGAATGCAATTGGGAAGGATACGATTTTTCTGGGAGGTATTGTTTTAATCTCGCCGCCAATTCAACTCAAGCCCTCCCCTAACAACTGTCTTTTTCTTCTTATTCCCCTTAGTCTCCTTATGGAATGCAATTTTTTTTTTTCCTTGCTAGTTTGGTGGATATGATATTAGTAATCGATCTGGGCTAGGGTTTGAAATCCTTAATTACGATTTTTTGAGGGCTTGAAACTCTGAAGCCCCTGTTTTCTATTTGTTGATCCAGCTTTTGCTTGATCAAAAGAAGTACTGCATTACTTTACAATGTTGTTGTTATTGTTTCCATGTTTGCTTACCTTGTCGTACCCATGTCCAATCCATCATAAACACTTCCAATTGCTCTGAGTATCGCTAGTTTGGCTGCGAGCCTACTTGACACATAACATGAACACTTTTGAGTGATTCTGTTGGAATTTATTTTCAAGTATGAATTAAATGTCTTGATGAATGTTTGTTTATGAACATAGGGCAAGTAGGGGTTGTGATTTCCGAAAAGACTGTTAAACTTAGACATGGTTAATTTACTGGTTATTGAAACATCTCATTATCGTAAACTGAACTAAATGCTTCTGATTTGCTCAAACTTTTGTGTGATTTTGGTTTTAGTCTTGGCAATTTCAGGCTTATATCTAAAACTAAAGCTAAAAAACCCAAGGAACGTAAGTACACATCCAAGGACAGTGATGATGCAGTAATGCCGTATGCAATCGAGGCCATGAGGTGAATCAGTCTGACAACATTGTTGTTTTGTTGTTGATTTGTGAATATCACGGTTGAACAGTTGATTTGCTAGTTAACCACCTTTCAGTTGCAATGTCGGATTGTATTAGTACACTGAACTTTTTATCTTGTTGAGAGATTAGCACTTCAAAATTAAACACAGGAATTAGCAGCTTATGTGTGTCTTATGGGATATTACTGTAAGTCTTTGTGTTACGTCACTTTTAGCTTTCTGTTTGTGTGCAGTGGTTTCCATAATTTCAGTTGTATGCCATGTTGTTCTTATTCAATTGCAACAAAAGTTATAAGTTTTCTTAGATATAGGTGCATATACATGTGTACAAGAAGTTTCTAGATGTGGATGCAATGATAAATAAGCTGTATAGCTTACCTGGGATGTTCAAATCTGGTAAATTTCATCTTCAGTTCACCCGAATGAGAAACTCGGGTCCAACTC
>JAJJMB010011750.1:629645-649334 GCA_023531105.1 Papaver atlanticum | reverse complement strand
CTTTGAACCTGGGATGTTCAAATCTGATAAATTTCATCTTCAGTTCACCCGAATGAGAAACTCAGGTCCAACTCTAGTAATCTTTGAACCTGAGATGTTCAAATCTGATAAATTTCATCTTCAGTTCACTCGAATGAGAAAATCGGGTCCAACTCTAGTAATCTTTGAACTTGGGATGTTCAAATCTGATAAATTTCATCTTCAGTTCACCCGAATGAGAAACTCTGGTCCAACTCTAGTGATATTTGAACCTGGGATGTTCAAATCTGATAAATTTCATCTTCAGTTCATCCGAATGAGAAGCTCGGGTCCAACGCTAGTGATCTTTGAACCTAGGATGTTCAAATCTGATATATTTCATCTCCGGTTCATCCGAATGAGAAATCAGGTCTAACTCTAATAATTTTTTCAATCTAAGATGAGAAAATCAAATATATTTTTCATCATTTCGATTCATTTCTTATTCTTCTTAAAGCTTTGAATTCTCGTAAAACGATATCACATGGTGCTCACAAAGTCATAAAATGCACCACTTATTATTAAAACCATTAGAACCGCTCAATAGTTTTTTTTTTTTTTTTTGACACATGGGAAGAAGCTAACCTTCATATATTTATGTACCAATTAAATTGGTGTCATAGGGAGTGGTCGTCTAGCTCTACCACACTATAACTTAGTTACGGTACATGTGCGAACCACACATACAAGAAATCGTGCCCCTATATCTTCTTCAGTAGTTACTCGAGGTAACTATTAGGTTTTCTTACATATATAATGCTAGAAGAGAGAGAAAATCTCTTTTTCAATTTCCTCCGCCTCTCACCCTCTCAATTTTCTCTGAAAGAACATGTAACCCTAAATTTCTGCAATAAAACGAAACGCGATCTGGTCGAAGAAGAAGGAATTTTGTTTTTCTATTTCTATTTCTACTTATTCTTAACAACAGCTAAGTGAATCTATGAACTAAGATTTCAGTTTCAGTAGTTTTTTTGTTTGATTGATTATGAGTTAATTTTGATGTATTATTTCTAATCTTGTTTTTCTGTGAAATGTATTAGGTTTTCTTTTTGAAGGAGAAGGAGAAGAGGAGAAACCCTAAATTTATCAGCAAGAAGAGAAGAAATCCTAGCCTCAAGTTTCAAACAAAAATTGGTTCTTCGTTTTTCTTGGTGAAGTCAATCTTTCAACTCAGGTAATGTTTTCTTAAAACCCAATCTTTTTTTCCAATTTGATTTGGCTTATTGATTTGATTTTGTGTTATTAGTAATAGAGTTATCTGATGTGGGGTTTTTATTTTTGGAGGTTGTTGTGAAGGTTATATATATGAATCTGAAGGAGGAGTACAGATTTGCTGAGGAATGGATGGTAGTGAAGTAGTAATTTGTTTTTGGGGTTGGCTGAATCATTAAGATGAAGCCACAAAATGTTAGACTCATACATTTAAACAACTACAGGTCTGAACTCATTAATTTTGAGTTTTTTGATCTTCATTTATGTTTTAGTAACCAATTTCAAATGATTTTGATTATTGCTTTTCTTCATTTTTCAGCTGAGTAAGATCTGGAATGGGATCTAACAACATCTTAAATCTTTACAAGATGGGGTTCATTGCTCTGCAGTGAAATATTTTTTGTTTTTATTTTTCTTTGTTTCGAAATTGTGGCAGATGATGAACACTTACGACTTGAACTGAGTACTCAATCTAAGGATTGGGTTTTGTGATTTTCAGTTGAATAGGAAGAGCTGATGCCTCTATTTGATTTCTTTTGAAAGTTTAGTTTCTGATTTTGAGTCTATGTATGTGGATGATGAGAAGTTGAAATCAATCAGTTATCGCTGTCTGATATATGCATGCTGATTTTTCTATACTCTGACATATCTATTAGCTCGCTCTAGATTTTGGTTGTTTCGATTTTAGTTTTTAACAATTCCATAGGAAATCTGTTAAATACAGATTATTAATTTTTTTTTTTTGATTCATCTAGTTGTAGTCATATATCCAACATGTAGCTGTCGGTAGATTGCTTGAGTTGAATGTACACAGTTATGGTGCGAGTTTTTGGTTTCTTGACCATGTAATATGTATACATCGTAAATGCGTTACGTGTTCAAGAAAATGAGAACCCGCATTTTTATACCTCCGTGATCGTTGAGAAGACCAGTGAAAAGCAGAGAAGCAGGGAGAATTAGGTTTTGGGGGTTCTCAAGCACAACAGCTGCGGGGTAAGCCCCATTTGTACTCAATTTATATATACCTAAAGCAGAGTAATTGTATTTACTAATCCATTACTTTTGCTTTTAAAAGTAGGATTAATCAACTCCATACTATTCATTCATGGGCATTCCTCGAAGTCAATGCTATTCCACAGTATAATCGACTCACAGAAATTGAATCCAAACCTGAAGTGATCGTTGGCATGATTCTGGTAAAAATGCAGCTGAATTGCCAGCTCATTCATAGTGTATTGGTATTGCTCTCTCGTTTTCTCTTTGTACTGCACCCTTGATCTCACTTTCCCTTTGATCTTTTTACTCCTCAAACCCTAGATTACACAGCTCTTACTACTGAGAAAAGCCCTTAATATTTGTTCAAATTTGTAAATCCTTTGGTTCTCAATTTAGTACTTGTTTTATGTTTTTTATTTGTTTCGATTTTCTGGTTCTGATAGTTTGTTGTTTGTTTTGTGCAGAGTAATGATATGGAAGCGCTTGAAAATGTAACTGCTGAATGTGATTTTGATTCGAAACAGGTTTGGGAATTTTATAGCTAGGTTTTTGTTGTGATTAGTGTTTTCTTTAGTCCTATGAATGAACTGCTGGATGTGTAATTTCTGTTTGTGTGTTTTTATTGTAGGGTTCTGATTGTGGTGAGAAGGAAGTGGTGGAGGGGAATGTGGTAATGTTGGAGTGGTTGGCTGACTGGTTCTCGTGTGTGTTGGTGTTGGCAGTGGTACTCTTGGACCTGGAGGTTGGCTGCTGGTTGTGTTGTGTGTTGGTGTTGGACTGGTGGTTCTATTGGTGGTGATGTTGGAGTTGGCGATTGCTTTTTGGTATTGGTAGTGGTGTTACGTGTTCAAGAAAATGAGAAATCGCATATACTTTTTCTAGGCTTGAGAAGTATCCTAGGCTTGACTCGATTGTACCAAGGTTTGAACCTGAACATTCTCAGATTTTTTAGAAGTTGGAAAGTTAGACTATAACCTGAAAATGCTTAGTTTTGCGGTATATCAGTTCCTTGGAAACTCTGTGGTTGAACTTTATGGGTGGACTTTAACTGCGTATCAGCATGCATTTGTACATATTCTTCTACATTTTGGTGCTTTACAGCATGAAATTGTTGTGCATAAGTAGTTCTGAATTGTACATATTCTTCTACGTTTTCGGGGTTTAATGTTCGAGATAATGATTTTTCTTGGGTGCATGTTTGTTTACAGTTATACTAGCCTCTGATAGATAATGATTTTTGCTTGCTATGCCGTGTATGAATTTGTACAGCATGTATTTTTTGAGAAGGAAAAATGGACCGTAAAAAGGAATCGCTACTTCCTGTTACAGACTTGTAGAAATTGGTTGATTAAGCTAAATTTTGATGTTCAGAATGAGAAAGGCAGTTAGAAAAAGATAGATTAATGGATAGTCGATTACAATAGTTAGTTGATTGCACATAAAGTGTTTGTTGAAAACTGGAAAATTAATACGGCAATTAGTCCATCTGACTTGTTAGGGTGTATTTCCGACCCTCTTAGTACTCTATTTAGACTTGGATTAGAACAAGATTTATAGCCAGTGTGGAAATTATGTAAGCATCACAATAGAAAATCTCTGGACTCGATGTATAATCTGTGGAAATTCTGATTTGTTCATACAATAGACAGGTGGTCTTGGATTTCTATTGTTTACGTATCTTTCTTCTTGTGTGTAAGTAATGGAAAATAGCCTAGCTATCAAGTATGGGATGATCTTGATATAAATTTCAAGTGGTGTAGATTTCCACTAGATTCTTTCTTTGTTGTGAAATTATGAGCCAGTCTTAGACGTATGGGATGGAAATGTATTAATTTCTTTCGAGTTCAGTAATGTGCAGCTTATGGACTCTGTTTTATTTCACTGGGTTTTCATGGACCAGACCTCATTAAGAGAAACTGCAAAGTCAGATTATTAGGTGTGTTTGAGGACAAATTAGTACCTCTTAATTTAAACGGAAGTGGAGTTTCACATTACACTAGTTCGTATGCTTATATGGTCTGAACTTTGTTGGAATGTTTTGTATCTACTTTTATGATTTTCCTTGCTACTGGCATTAGTGTGTTGCTTGGTTGGTCTCTTCCCCTGTTCTGTGAACACCTTTTCAAGTTTCTATAGACTTATAGTTGGGTTTACATGAATAATTTATTACAAGCGTTGACTATTTGAATTGGATGTATGCATTCTGTATTAAATTGGATATAATGTTGACTTCTTATTAAATGTATATTTCATATGAAATACAAACTATCTTTTTGTAGGGAATCCCGGTTTAGCTATGTTCATGAAGTCGAGGTGATGCAGCTGCATTTAATGCATCTAGATCGCTCGTAGGTCTGCGCCTACTACTGGCGGTGTTAAGACCTCGCGCTGATACCACTTTGGAACTTTTGCGATTCGGTAAATTTCTGCTCTTGGCAAGTTCATTATGGGTTTTTGTAGTTACTTAGTTTCCAATGGGTAGGTTGTGTGCACGTGGAATGTGTCTGGTAGCTGTTCTTTTATCTTTGGTATTGGTTATTGAACCAACAAATCTATGTACGCCTTTTAGTTGTATACTTGTATGCTGATTTCTTTAAGCATACCATTCATGTATAATTATGTATTCGTCTAAGTAGTGTCGCTCTACTTGTTTCCTTTCATACTCTTTGCTGGGAGTGTCTTAGTTTTGATTAATGGTCTAGAATTATGTGAAATGATATCTGTCTAAGCTCGGTACATGGTATGATACATGTAATAAACTAAAAAATCATATCATTCATTTGTATATGTATATTTTTTTTCTCTTGTAACTTCTTGTCACATTGTGATCTGCAGTTGTCTTTATTGAAGTTCAGCTTGTTTCTGTTTGGCTGCAGCTCACAAGTGTTGGCTTGATCCTTCACATGGCAAAGGCTCAGAAGATCGTTGATGGTGGTCTTTGGAGCAGTTGCAGTATGAAGTATATGTGCGGAATAGGTATGAAGAGAGTAGAGAACTTTATCCATCTTTTGAAGTTATGGTGAGGTTAGGGATTGTAGATTGGTATGTATGAATTGCAGATTGAAAAAGAATAAATTGCAATTGTGTTTCAGGTTTAAATGTACTGCATGTCTGTAAACTAGAAAATCCAGGTTCATGATGGTAGAATGTGTGGATAGTTGGCAGATTCGAAAAGAAGAAAATACCATTGTGTTTCAGGTTTATTTCTATTTCAGGCCCGTAAACTGAAAGTGCTGGTCCATCGTAATGATCTGTTTTGCAGGCATCGTAATTTCTTACAATATTAATAAAATATGGATGAGAAAGCCAAAAATACTCACAGCGGAATAGAGAAGGACCATGCTTCACACCATCACAGAGAAAGGCAATTGGATTATGAACAGAACAAGGTCTAGCAAAGGATTGTTGAATAACTTGAGGATGCATATCTTCCCAAGATGCAGTAATAATAATTCAATCTATTCTGCTTCTGATGGAATGAGTCTGATTATTAGTCCAGGAAAAAGTGGCACCAATAAGAGGCAAATCAATTAATTGATGCCTGGAGATAAACCTATTGAATTTTCTCATGACAGCAGTAACCTCACGTCCAGAAGATTAGATCTTTCATGAGTATATCTAATTTCATTAAAATCGCCACCAATGACCCAAGGAAAATCCCAAAAACAATTTCCCTCCAAAATAACTTCAATTCATCAGTATTTGAAGCACAATGAGCATATACACCAGTAATCATCCATTCAAAAGAATTAGAATAGTAATTGAGTAAGGGCCTATGAGAGAATCCAAAACTTGAATCTTGTCAGAATCCCAGAGACAAAATATACCACCAGAGCTTCCTTGAGAAGAAGAATCTAACCACTGAATAAATTTCTTACCCCAACATTTCCACATAAGAAGATTAGTACAATTTCGAATCTTTGTTTCCTGTAAAAGAATAATGGAAGGCTTCTAATCATTAATTTTCTGTTTAACAATATCTCTTCTATTGAGATTGTTTAGCCCTCTTATGTTCCAACAAATAATTTTTGGCCCCATTAAAAAACAACAAACTCTCAAAATCTAGGTAAATACAATACCTAAAAAGCTTTCAATCTCTCCATATCAAAATTGAGGAGATGTAATTTTAATTGATCAATCATTGCTAATAGTTCCAATAAACTACTTTCTTAGGGGTCTCAATGATAACAGCCTGACTCCAATCATGATTTGTAGAAGTGGACTTTTGAGGTAGATCCGCTTGAACAACTTGATGAACAATTGGCTGAATGACCCTCTCATGAATAACTTCAGACATCTTTGAATAAACAGAAATCTTTTTTGACGTGATATTTGAAAACCCATTAACCCATTCATCTAGCATCTCCCTCTTCTGCTGGAAAACACATAGTTTGTTTGATACCTTCATAAGACACAATTGCTATGAAAAATTCTCCATATTTATTTTGATGGCGTGAAAATAATATATGTTCATCTCCCTTGTAAAATATCCAGTACCAACTTCCATAGTAGCTCTTCTTAGATTCTTTTCTCAAAATATTTTTCATTCAAATTACTCCTTCAAAACTGATAAGAATATTAAATCTTTTTAGTGTTTCTGCTTTTTCATCAAAAAGAATACCATTTGATTTGTGAGAAAGAATGAAAGATTTGAAGTTACAATTGATAATAACTTCCTGATTAACAAATTAATCTGAAAAACCTGTTTTCTTTTTCTTAACAACTTGCCAATCGCCCTCCATTTCTGAACCATTCGAGCACGTAACAAACTAATTTCATTGGTCCTCCTTAACAGATGGTTATCTAATTTTATTAAATTATGTTTTAGTTTAATTTAAATCTAATAAAGGCAATAATATCTAATATTTTCCTAAATTATAGCGTATTTTACCTTCTCTGCAAACTCATGGAAAACCGAAATACATAATACGAATTAGTGATCCAATCAAGCACTATATGATAAATTCTTATGTCACTGGTATGATATTTTTAGTTCTGTTTCTTATATGAATGTATATCATATGCTGATATGCATAATCATGGATATTGCTTCAAGAACATCTAAGAAAAATCCAAGGAAGCCCAATAAAAATTGAGCAATGATCAAAATACGCTGATCTAGGCATCAAAGTTGATTTCACAATGCATTCTTTCTTTTAGTTTAATCACTCCTTCCGATCAACGCAGTACGCAAACACCTTCGTGCCGCAAGGCTTCTAAGCCAGAACCAAAACATTCAATACGATGCTTGAATTGGATCACATCTGTCATTTTAACTATTGACCAGCTAGCTAGGAAGTCTCTATAAATACTAAATATGAGTTATTATTAATTATGTTCTCACTATAGAGATGGAAGTTATGGAAGGAACAAGATTTATTTATTTATTTTTGATCGGTAAAAAAAGTTTGTATTGGTCAAAAAATAAGGAGTATAAAAGGGTTATACCACCCTAACAGAGTACAAAGAGAAAGCAAAAAACTAAATTGGTACCATACTACCAAAATTAGTGAGGATCAAAATAAATTTTAACCCAATTATGCATGACATCATTAGCACTAATGGAATTATACTCTGGGATTGCAAGAGCCCAGGTGGACAAACAATGGATAGTTTTCTTGACCACCCTGGCTCATTACTACTTGTGTCATAAAAAGCTCTAGCATTCCTCTCTTTCCAGACACACCAAAAAACTGGTGCAGGAATCATATCCCAAAACAACAATGACTTTTGAGTATTGAATCAGCCTCCATGCATGAATAGTTGCAGGTACAGTCATAGGCATAAAGAAAAACCAATTCAGTTTACTAAAAAGAAGCTCTCAAACTTTTCTAAAAAACTTACAGCGTAACAGTAGATGAAAAGCTGTTTCAGGCTCATTGCAGAAGACAGAAACCATAGGAACATCCAACCCTCTTCTAAGTAAGTGATCTCTTGTAGGCAATATGTCATGTGCAATAAGAGAAAGAAAAAAACCTATTTTTGGAGGACATTTTAATCTCCAAATATGAGTAAATATGGAATCAAGCATTAAGAGGTTCAACTTCTTCAGTTAATTTCTCATATAAAGACTTTAGATAGAAGACTTCATTATAGCTCATCATCACCAATCTGATTCATTATGAAGTTTTGTAGATCAGAGTTAAGCATAGTTAATTCAATTCTGGCCGCAGAGTTCATTCTAGTTGGAACTTGCAAATTCTAAGTCGTGGAGTTATTAACAGTCTCGCACAAATCTGCAACAGAAGATGATTTTGATCTAGAGATAACATAGAGATAAGGGAAACAAACTATAATTGGTGAATCATAAAGGCAGTTGTCATCCCAAAATCTCACATTCACACCATTTGAAACTTTAAAATTCACCAGCCTAGAGAAATTTTGATTGAACTTCATGATGGCCCTCCATACAGAAAAGCCATAAGAGGAGGTTAGAGTTATAAAAATCCAAGAACTTCACTAAAAACATACTTATCAACAACAATAGCTTTCCAGGGAGGATTATCTTCTGTAGAAAACCTCCAAGACCACTAAGATAAAAGAGCATGATTAAATTTTTATAAAATTTTAATGCCCAAACCTCAAAATTTCTTTCTCCTGCTAATAGTAACCCATTTAACCAAGTGTAATTTCTTACCTCCTTTATTGTCATGCCAGAGAAAATTTCTCATAAACTTTTCAAGTCTCTGTATCACAGAAGAAGGCATTTCAAAGAGTGACATATAGTACACAGGAAGAATTGACAAGACACTGTTAATAAGAGTGATTTTTCCATCTCAAGACAAAAGAGGCTTTTTCCAGCCAGCCAACTTAGCAATGAATCTCTCAGTGACTTTGTTCCATTTAGCAACTGTGACGGACCGGGAAAATCACGCCCTTGGCGCGTTGTCCCGTAGGTCGTAATCTCCCCCGGTGCGTCGTGATGATGCTACGATCCGGGCCTTAAAGCTAGGAAAATGCAAGTCCATTTTCCCTTGCAAGCATGCTCGTGGAGCATGATGCATCTAACTTAGCTTCCACACCGTTCCAAACTTACCCTTGTCCGCAAAAGGGTGTAAGGCCAATGCATTCTTGCATGCATCTCTGGCTCTACCTCAACGTATGGAATTCATCACTGAATTTCCTATGTTGCTGACCAACCGTCATACTGCCGAGTCTTGTCCAGGCATAAGGAATATGCCTTGGACTTAGGCATAGGCCGCTCTAAGCCTTTTCCATTCCTTACCTTACCTCCCTTACCAACTCTTTGTAGATTGATAGGAAGTATGAGTATTCATTAAATGGAATGCAACTTGCCTCATCAAGTTTGGCCACAATCATCTCTTGCATTGCAATACCAAGCCAGATGATATGAGAGGCCAGTATGTCGCAATCATCTCTCAGTTAGATGATATGAGCGACAATGTGCTGGACCGGCAATGCTGCAACTCATTGCGGCTGCCTACGTACCCTTCCCTACTCTAAAGGGATCAATCTCAGACCGTAGTTCATCCCCGAAGGGACAAAAACTTAAGAAAACTCATTTGCAAGGTCGTGGCCTTGAAAAAATGGTGATGGCCTGGTCCGTATAGGCCGTTCCGTCATAATGCACCATGATTATGCATTATCAGGTCCGCAATATGGCATAGTGATGCCTAAGCATCAAATGCCCTATTCGAAAGGCTACGCAAGTATAAATGAGTCTTACGCATCATTTATACTCTTCCGGCTAAGCTATGAAGCTTACTTGGTGCATGGTCTGCATATGCACCTTCAACCGACTACCCCTCCCTATATATGTTAACTTACAATTTCTACAAGTATGGAAAGGGGACCATATTGACATGCCTGCTTGATGTAATTTTAGATAGTGGTAAGAATGAGGTTGTCGTTCACTCGGATTTGTAGAGATTAAAGTTTTTTTTTAAATACTAAATAAATATATACAAAGATATTTAACAATGGGCGAGAGGTACTGGGACTAAAGATTTAGCCAATCTTCATAACATAAGGTTCACTTATTTATTCTCAACAATTTTAGCTCAAGAAATATAAACATGGACTCTATTTTTTTTGCCAAGGTAGATTCTCAAAACATTGATTGTAAATGTTAAGCATTGGACATCAAATCACCTAAGCTAAGCATGACCCATCTAATCAAATGACAACCAATTTAATCAAATCATATTTCAATTAATTTTAATGCAAAAGTCATAAAAAGAATAAAAATAAATTTACCATGTATGAAGTTCGGCCTCCTCCGTCGTCCCAGTGTTGGGGTTTACCTCATCATGATGAAAACACGCTCAAAAGATTTATTTATAGCTCAAATGGTGTTTACAATGATGAAATGGAAGAAAATGATTACAAACAGAATTTTGTGACGCATATAAAGTGTCGGATAATCACTGTTCCAAAGAACGATACAAGTGTAGTGCTGCTGTCACTGTATCAATACGACCCTCACCCTATTGTCGCTATCACTGTTTAAGAACGACGGTTACGTTGCGTCTTATGTTCTTCGCGTTCATCATCATCATCAGCAGCAGAAACTGAGTTCTGCAACTTGTGATTTCTTCTTCTCTGGCTCTCCTCAGCTCCCCAAACTCTCCACCCCCTCTCTAAGTCTCCCAGGGACTCTATTTATACCAAAAACAGGCGTTGAATCTCCTCCATTAATTCCGAAATATTCACAATATCTTTTATTCATGGTACGGGAATAATCAAGATTTTCATTCTCTGTTTAGCTCCTCCACGCGTTTTTAGAAGTACAATCTCCTTATTTGTATCCATTACGGTCCAACACACTCCAAACTCGTGCATTACAGGCATCGAACTCACTGTAATTCATGTTATCCCGTGAAAATGTGTGTAACTCTGTTTTGCTCCATGCGATGATTACAGCCAATTCTAATCCAAACAGACACCCATAACAGCTTTCTATGGTCATATCACGTCTACCCATTAAGTTTCAGGGATTGAATCTCACTAAATCACGTCCAAAAATCGATCGAAAATTTGACAGAGAAATAAGTTTATTTTCCCGCCAAAAATATTCTTTTGAATTTGAGAAGAACATGTCCTCCCCCTAATCCTGCACGGGTGTCCCTTTAGCACTTGTCTTATGGGGTGCAAATAGTAATTTTTGGGCGTAGACAGTAATTTTTCCGGGGTTCCTCCGACACATTTTTGGGGTGCTTCCGGTGCATTTCTGGGGTGCCTTTAGTACTCTATCCTGGGGTGTAAAACACCACTTTTCGAGCCAATTTCGCCGCAAGAGCTTATTTCTCTAAAAATACCTACAAAGACATAAAATAACAAAATAAATACAAAATCGAACACTAACAATATATACAATTGAGACATATTAGACACAATAATGCGTCTATCACTGCTTCACTATTCATGTGCAATGATTACGCGCAATGATTGCGCATAGTGATTGCGTACAATGATTGCGCAACATTCATCCGGCCAGCCCTCTCTGGCCTGATGCACAATGATTGTGCGATATTGGCTCTAGGCCAATAGCCTTTATAATGCGCAATGATTACGCTGCAAGCCCAAGGCTATCTACCCAACTGGTCTAATGCATCATGATGATGCAACATTGGAAGCCAATTTACCACTTACCACGCAACAAAAGCTTTGGATGAAGCTTCATCTCAGGCCATGGCGCATCTTTTATCATGCGTCATGTTAAAAACATGGGGTGTTACAGTAACGCTTCAACATTTATCACCCAATGGAAACCCAAGATAAGTGGTAGGAAGAGAACCAAGATAGCAACCCAAAATATATGAAAAAAATAGAGAGATCACCATCATAACCAACACCATATATCTGACTCTTAGCAAAATTAATTTCAAACCAGTGAGTAATTCAAAAGAAAGTAACACTAGTCTTAAAATTCTGACCTGCTCAATGATAGCATCCAAGAAGACCAGAGTGTCATCTGCAAATTATAGCATCCAATCCCACTTGCGAGTATTTAATAATATGATTGTTGTGTTAATAATCACCAGCCCCAAATCCATTATTTCACCTCTCAAAACACCATAAATCCTTTTCTAAAACCCATTCACCAACTAAAAATGAAACAATGCCCTAGCTGAAAAACCCTAGAACTAGCAAACAACATGAAAGCCCTACAAAAACCTAATTTATGATGAACCTAATCCAAACCCAGATTAGGAAAAATGATTAAATCATGAATTTTTAAAAATTAACAATCAAGAACAATAAAATGTAATTTTGAGAATTAGAAATTGCAAAGAGAAAGTGAGTGTTCAAACCTGAGAATCTGAGATGTCCTTTCTCTTCTTCCTCTGTATTCTTCTCTAACTCTCTGGTGGGGATCATGATTCTTTTCTTTGTATTCCAATTTTTTTAAAAATAAAAAAATTCGAATGTCTGCTGTTTTTGGTATGATTCTATTGAAATCAAACTTTGGGTTTTTAGCCTAAAAAGGAAAAACCCCGCCGTATGATAAATCAATTTCGCGGTTTTTCATCTTATCCTCTTACGACTCTTATTGTGTGGTTGTCTCAAGGTGGTTCTATGTTCGAGTCACACAAGGATCATAATATCTGGTGTTTTTTATTAGGGAAAAATATTTCTAGCCCTTTTCTGTTTTTATCTTTATGACAAACCCACCATTTAAATCCTCCATATTTTGAAACCCATAATTAGTTTAAGGAAAACTAATTTTACTACTATACTAACCTTTTAATAGTACTAGTATTTATCCAATTTTGGTCTACGGTGAAAAAAGGTCAAAAACCAATAATTCAAGAAAATTCCGGCAATCAAGCTCACCTTGTTTTTATCGACCCATCGTCTTCTCCTCCGTCCTCGCCTGCACTATCTTCTCTTCATTTGTTTCTTCTATCTTCAAGCTAAAAGAAAATAACAGAGCTGCTGTGTTTTCACGGTAAACATACTACAAATTTTCACGGTAAACATACTACAAAAAATAGAACCCTATTGTGTATTTTTCGGTAAAAATCTTCTTACTTATCCACTTTTAATGAAAGTGAATTTATCACGATGTGGTTCAAAAATATTAATCGATTGCTTAATCCATGCATGCTTTGATTGTGTGATAGTTTGTGATTTAATGGGTTTTCTATGGTTGGGTAAGTTCAAAGATTTAGTGATTGGGTTGAGATTATGTTTGTTATCGTTTTTTGATTTGCTATCATGTTTGGGTTGTTTATTTTGTTCTTTGGATAGTTAGTGTAAATCAAATTAATCATAATTTTTTGTTTTGTTCAAAATTTATCTACTGAATTCTCATTTAAAACTAATATTGGTCATGATGTTGAAAGAATAAACTTGATTTGGATTAATCAAGAATATTCTAGAAGGCTTAATTAGTAAGAAAATGTAAAAGAAATGTGACAATGGAGTATTTCTAGAACAAGTATTAGACTAGAGAAATCTAGAGTCAAAGTCAGCAATTAAATGTAAAAGAAATGTGAAAAACTAGAGTTTTCTAGAGTAGGTCATACACTAGAGAGTTACGGAAGGTTCTAGACCTTATAGAGGTCGGTCAATCAAAGCCTATAAATAGGCATCAGCTGTAACCATTTGAGTTGTAATCGAGTGAAAAGAGAAGTGAGTGGTAAGGTGAGAAAGAGTGAGACAAGTATAGTCCTTTGTAAGAGAGTAAGGTCCTGTACGACCAAACAGTTTTGAAAAGTAATAAGATTTGTTTTCTCCCAACCACAGTAGAGTGATCAGTGAAACCTTTGAGCGAATCTTAAACATTTTCAATCCTTCTTCAATACCCATTTAGCCATTAACCCCAAAATAATTTCCAACAAAGTGGTATCAGAGCCATAAGATTCTAATGGCCAGTGAAATGTTTCCGTTTCATGTACCTAAACTCACCAAAGATAACTACGAAAATTGGAGCATCCAAATGAAGGCGTTATTAGGCTCGCAAGATGCATGGGAGATTGTAGAGAAAGGTTATGTTGAACCGGAGGATGAAGCGGTGCTTCCGCAAAATGAAAAAGATACGTTGCGTATTTCGAGAAAGAGAGACAAAAAGGCTCTCTACCTAATCTATCAAGGCATGGATGAGTCGTCGTTTGAGAAGATTTCGAGAGCTGTTAATGCGAAGCAAGCATGTGAGATTTTGCAAAATTCCTTCAAGAGAGTTGATAAAGTGAAGAAGGTGCGGTTGCAAACTCTAAGAGGTGAGTTTGAATCTCTCTCCATGAAAGAGTCTGAATCAATATCAGATTATTTTTCAAGAGTTGTAGTTGTTGTTAATCAACTAAGAAGAAATGGTGAGGTCATGGGTGATAATCGTGTGATCGAAAAAATATTGCGGTCACTCGTTCCAAAATTTGATATATAGTCGTCGCAATTGAGGAGTCCAAAGATGTCGAATCCATGACCGTGGATGAGCTCATGGGATCGCTACAAGCCCATGAAGAAAGAATGAGAAAGAGAAGCAAAGAGGGAGCGGTAGAACAAGTTCTACAAGCAAAGCTCACTTTGAAAGACAAAGGAGAGAGCTCTAGTAGTAATGCTAGAGGAAGAGGGCGCGGCTACTATGACGGAAGAGGAAGAGGCAAGCAGAATAACGATGATCAGAGGGGCCAGAGGTCAAGCTTCACAAGAAGTCGTGGCAGAGGAAACAATTCATGGCCCAACAATAATAGGCCAAGGTATGACAAATCTCAAGTGGAATGCTATAATTGTCATAAGCTTGGACATTATGCTTCAGATTGTCGATCTTCTTCAAATAATGTCGAGGAGAGAGCAAACTACGCTAGTAAACAAAATCAAGAGACCAGACCTTGTTGGTAGCACGCAAAGGAGATGACTATGATGAAAATTGTACGTGGGTGCTTGATACGGGAGCAAGCAACCATATGTGCGGCACGAAGGAGAAGTTCTTGGAGCTTGATGAATCAGTTTCCGGCAACGTGACGTTCGGGAATGGAGAAAAAACTCCGGTGAGTGGTCTTGGAAAAATTTTGATTAAGTTGAAAAATGGAAATCATGAGTTTATTTCTGATGTTTATTACGTCCCTAACGTAAAAATGAATATATTAAGTTTGGGACAACTCTTAGAAAAAGGCTATAAAATGAAAATTGAGAACCTTAGTCTTTTTATAAGAGATAAGAGAGCAAGATTGATTACCAAAGTGCCGATGACGGGAAATAGGATGTTCTATTTGAACATTCAAAATGACATTGCGAGATGTCTAACAGCCTGTGTGAAAGACTCATCATGGCTCTGACATCTTAGGAATGGACATCTAAATTTTGGAGGATTAAAGTTATTGTCTAAACAAAAGATGGTTAGAGGTTTGCCAAGAATAGACCACCCGGATCAATTGTGCGAAGGATGTTTACTTGGGAAACATATCAGAAAAAGTTTTCATAGGGAAACATTGACGAGAGCCACAAAACCGCTACAGTTGGTTCACACAGATGTTTGTGGACCAATAAAGCCAAACTCGTATGGTGGAAATAACTATTTCCTCATATTTGTCGACGATTTTAGTCGAAAGACATGGGTTTATTTCTTGAAACAAAAATTGGACGTTTTCTCCAATTTCAAGAAATTCAAATCCATTGTGGAAAAAGAAAGTGCCTTTTAAATTGTGGCTATGAGATCAGATAGAGGAGGAGAATTTACTACGAAAGGGTTCGAGTCTTACTGTGAAGACAATGGAATTCGTCGGCCTCTTACGGTTCCATATACACCTCAACAAAACGGAGTTGCCGAAAGGAGAAACAGGACAATCCTCAATATGGCCCGGAGTATGTTGAAGACAAATAGAGTTCCCAAGAAGTTTCGGCCAGAAGCAGTTGACTGTGCGGTTTACCTGATAAACCGATGTCCCACAAAAAGCGTGTGGAACATGACTCCTTTAGAAGCATGGAGCGGAGTGAAACCCGGCGTATCACACTTACGAGTATTCGGAAGTATCGCATATGCTCATGTGCCGAGTCAGATGAGAACGAAGCTCGATGACAGGAGTGCGAAGTACATATTCATCGGTTATAACTCTCGATCCAAGGGATACAAGTTATACGATCCGATCAACCGAAAGGTCATAGTAAGCAGAGACGTGGAGTTCGATGAAGAAGGCAACTGGGATTTTGGTGTTCAAGAAAAGGATTATAATTTTCTCCCTATCGTAGAAGAAGAAGAACCACCAGAACCAGTTAGTCCAGCTAATTCACCACCTCCATCACCTCCAGCGGTACATCATAATGGTCCATCAATAACAGATGAAAGCTCAAGTGAAAGGCCCTTACGGACGAGGAGTTTAAATGATATCTACAGAGAAAATATATCTTTGTTTTGTCTTTTTGCAGATAGTGAACCAATAAATTTTGAAGAAACTGTGGAAAGTGAAAAATGGAGAAAAGCGATGAATGAAGAAATGAAGGTTATTGAGAAAAATAGCACCTGGGAGCTTGTAACACTTCCGAAAGGACAGAGAGCAATTTGAGTAAAGTGGGTGTACAAAGCCAAGAAAAACACTAAAGGGGAGGTTGAAAGATATAAGGCAAGATTGGTTGTAAAAGGCTACAACCAAAGAGAGGGCATCGACTATGATGAGGTATTTGCTCCTGTCGCTCGTCTTGAAACTATAAGATTAATTATTTCTCTAGCTTCCCAAAATAGATGGAAAGTCCATCAAACGGACGTCAAGTCTGCCTTTCTAAATGGGAATCTTGAAGAGACGGTATACGTCGAGCAGCCGCCGGGGTATGAAGTAAAAGGACACGAGAAATAAAGCCCTGAAGTTAAAAAAGGCTTTAAAAAGCCTAAAACAAGCGCCGAGAGGATCTAAGGTCAAAGTGGAAGTATATGGTGAATCACGGCCAATGGTAAGGACGCTTTTGTGTTTTTTTCCTCATTTAAATGGAATCTAATCTAAACGAGAGAATTGGAACAACGGTCGTGTTCATTTGGCTTTGGAGGAAGATGATATTTTGAAACTTTTTGCTTGATAGCCTGTTTGCATGGTCTTGTAAATTTGTGAAAGGAACCAAAAACAAATGACATCCATCCAGCCACGCTACATAGGTTTGGTGAGCCACCCACCCAAGTTAATTGAAACTGGAATTCAAATTCAAGTTCAAATTAAACGGAAACTGAAATTCAAATTCAAATTTCCTGCCTTTAGTTGGCAACCAAGTGTTAATATTTAAAAATACACTACTCGATTGAGCGAATTAGCCGACGACACATGTCCAAGTTTTTGGAATTCAAAAATTGGCGGGAAAATTCGTACAGTTCACGGGTGGTTTCATTTGGTCTTACTTTGACTAGTCTTTAATATAATAATAATAAAATACTTCTCACTCTATTTTACTCTTTTTCTTCTTCTCCTCTATATAATCAAAAATTGGGTTTCCCCTTCAATTGTCACTGATTATTTTTCTGGTTGTTTTTGTGTTGCAGGAGCAGAATTGATGATGAAGGCCATGGAACGGAGTTTGGATTTTGAGGTGATCCCATCTCATCTTTCTCATTGTTTCATATCTCATTTATTTCCCCATCTAATTTATTTCCCCTATCTAATTTCAGATCTGTTTTTTTTTTTGGTTTTATCTCACAGGGGTTGCTGCTGGAGAGGAAGCCATGATATAGCAAACCCCCTAGATCTAGCTACTTTCAGATTTTGGTGACTACTTTACCCTTTTGCCTCTTCTCCAGATGTTTGTTTTCTTTCTTGTTTAGTAAAATGGAGTTTTTTAGGGTTTGTTTATTAAGATCTGCTTTTACCTGTTTCATGTGGAGTATAAAGAATATGAATGAATGATGAAACAGTTAACTAAGATGTGTTTTGTAGAGTATTTCCTTGCTTTTAACTTGATTTGGACTGTTTTCTTAGATAACTTCACTTGTTAATTTAAGATGTGTGTTTTGTAGAGTATTTTTTTTACTTGATTTTCATTGATTATTTGATTTTTTAGACGATTTCACATGTTATTAGGTCTTAAGATTGTAAATCTGAACCCCCAAAGTAATCAATTGAATTTCTGTTAAATGCATCTTCACTTGTGATTTTCCCATGTTGTTAATTTGTTAATACTGTGGTGTTGTGTTAGTCATGGCTCTTTATTTTTCTTTCCTTGTTCAATTGTTCAGATATGGAGTTTTTTCTTAGTCTTACATTTGTGCTCTGTGTATCACCTCTTTTAGGTATTACGACTGTTTTATTTCTGTCTTTTTCATATTGAGTATAAGAATAGGATTGCATGTCAAACCAATTAATAATTAACATGTCTCTCGTACTAGTTTATCAACTGAACTTTAATGTCTGTCATCCTGTATGTATTGAACTCTGCTTATGTATCTTTACAGAAAAAAGGCACTTCACCAATCAAAAAAAACATGGCACTTTGTTCACAATTGGGTGCTGATGTTAACCATTAAGCACATGGCAGACCGCCACTCAGTTTTATTGAATTGATAGGTGCACTGCTCAGTTTCGGAAACTGAGCGGTGCAAAGGCAGGCTAACCACTTAGTTCCGTAGGCTGAGAGGTGCACTGCTCAGTTCCGGGTACTGAGCGGTGCAATGGCAGTCCACCGTCAGTTCCTAAAACAGAGAGGTGCAAAGCTATGTGCCTAATGGACAACGTCACACTTAATGGAACGGAGCAGCTTCCGGACAAATGAAACTATTGGAAAACAGGTAAATGATCTTCTCTTTTCCTCTTTTTTTGTTTTTTTTTAATTTGTCGTTTTTCTTTCTTAATTTATTGAAATCACTGTTGGAAGTTTGGTACACAGCAAGGCAGTGATACTCCCTATGTAGTTCAGCTACAGCTGCTGGAACATAGCTAAGTCTGATTCTTGGGTAAGGTTTCAACGAAAATATCCATGTTTAGCTTTTGTTATATTGCTTACTTTGGTACTCTGCTAGTATATTTAGGAGCACATTCTTAACACTCTCAATGTATACTTAATTCTCCCTTATATTTCTAGAATGCCTGGGTTTCTTTTTTGCTTGGTACATGTCTATCATTTGTGTTCAAGGTTTCTCCCCCTTCTTCCGATGAGTGTCAGGTAAGTACATTTTTTCCTTAACAAAGATATTTGTTTCTAACTTGAGTGTTCCTTTTGTTTTTGTTTTTTGCAGGTCTTGCCTTTGCATTCCTAACTCTAACTCTATGTTTATCAACCCTTACGTCATGTTTATTATGTTTTGCATAAAATTGTTTCTAACTTGATCATTGGAGTATCTTTTTTCTTTTTTTGCAGGTCTTGCCTTTGTATTCCTAACTCTAACTCCATGTTTATTAACCCTAACTCTACTTTTATCATGTTTTGCATAAAATTGTTTCTAACTTGAGCTTTGGAGTATTTTTACTGTTTTTTGCAGGTCTTGGCTTTGTATTTCTAACTCTAACTCTATGTTTATTAACATTAACTCTACGTTTATTATGTTTTGCATAAAATTGTTTCTAACTTGAGCGTTGGAGTATCTTTATT
>JAJJMB010011750.1:564463-629635 GCA_023531105.1 Papaver atlanticum | reverse complement strand
GGAGTATCTTTATTGTTTTTTGCAGGTCTTAGCTTTGTATTCCTAACTCTAATTTATTAACCTTAACTCTATGTTTATTATGTTTTGCATAAAACTGTTTCTAACTTGAGCGTCGGAGTATCTTCTTTGTTTTTCTGCAGGTCTTGCCTTTGTATTCCTATGACCAATTCAATTAGCAGAGTTGTTGAAACGGAATGCTGGTGCCTCGCGGGGAATGTCATCTGTTTGGCTTTTGATCAGTTTGCCTCTAGGGTATGTGTGACTTCAAAGGATACAAATGAAGACAGATCAGTCCTGTGAATCATGTACTAATGAGATCCTCCTCTTCCCTGAAGGAGGTTGCATTTTGACTCAAAAGGTACACTTCCAACTCTTATCTTCACTAAATTTCAAAACTAAAGTATATATTCTAACTCTATGTTTACTTGCTTTTGTGTAAAATTCTTCCCGAGAAAAGCTCCAGGGTATCTTTCTCTTTTTTTGCGGGTCTTGTCTGCTTATTTGGTGGCCACTCATTATGGAAGAACTTGTAATGTGGAATGTTGGTGCCTGGTAGAGAATGCTTGGCATTTGACCAGTCTGTTGTCAAGGTACGTTCAGACCAAGTAACTCATTTTGTTTCTGGACTAGTCTATTGGTTTTATATTTGGTTGTATTGTTTCTTTAGTTTCCCTTGTAAAAAGGAATAGTAACATGGTCAGATCCAGTAGTGGGGAACTGATAAGTAAATTGCTATGGTAGGAGTGCACTAGTAGAAGTTCTATGGTAAGCAGTGGCTTTCCCTATATGTTTTTTCTCAATGACCTTGGATTTGAAATGAAGACATGTTGGCAGGCGAAGGTGAAGATAATGTGATGATACAATTTCTGAGGTCGCTATCCTCTAGCTGTCACAAGTTTTAGGATATGCTCAGTATGCTGTTTGTTTTTTTAGGAATGAACTTGTTGGCCAAAATTTATGGAAAATTTTGCTCTTTCTTTGAGGCATTTTCAAATGTCTGCAATTCCTAATTATCTGATTCCATTGTTTATGTATTAGGCTTTTTACACAAAAGACGTACCAGGAGATTTAGGATGCGAAAAGTGCAATGATGCGGTGTAATTATTATGTGGAGTCGAAGTAGAAACGAAGCTGAAGGCAATGTCTCTAAAGAGATGCAAACCTACTGGTAAAATTGGGGAATATATATCCGCCACAAATTCTATTGTGGTTCACATGAATGTGAAGCTGACATCATGGCTTCCTGCTGCAGTCTCCTTGACTCCATCATCAATAGTGAATGAGAAAAGAAGGAATAATGGTAGTAGATTCTGACTGAGGATGATGTTGTGGGGGACAATGGGCAGTGCCTGAAGATATGGTTCGAAATTGATGTTGAGGCGCCTCTCATGTGCAGGAGAAGGCAGGCCAGTTTTTAAGAATATGGACCGTTTTTGTAAAAGTTTTAGGAAGTTTTTGAACAATGTTAAGTTTATTATTATGTAGTTACTGCCATTCTTTCTTTCTTGTAAAGATGTGATGTGATGCGAATGTATGTAAGTTTTTTTTAGCAGTAATGTTAATCATTTTGCTTGGAGCTTCAACATGGAGAATAGATCTCAGAATCGAATTATCATCTTACATTTTCTTTCTTATATCAGTGGATTGTGGTTCAAATACTAGTACATTTTCTTTCTTCACGATCCTAACCTAATCCCCTACTTTTGCAAGCTAATCCGATGATTTACGCTGTATGTGGCTTTTATAGCCTAAAATGGGGTTGAAAAGTGGCACATGTTTGTTGCAATATTGCATTGTTCCATAGTAATTTTAGTGTGCCTCGGTGAACATCTTTTTGATCGACAAAGTGTGATGTATATTATGTGACCTTACAACTGGATATGACAGACGTGAAAGAGTGCAAACAATCACCTGAAGAAGACTAAGACTAACCAAAATAACAGATGAATGAAAAAGTCCAGCAAAGTTACCCATACAGAAATCATTCATAATTTCTGATGAAGATCTTCTTGATTCACCCCCAACCTGCACAGAATTTGATCCGTTAATTATGTGTTCCTTTAACACCTAACACTCTTAAGAGTAAATAAAAAAACAAGACAATCATTATGTAAAACATATTGTTCTGGGATCACTTCCGTAATCATTAAAAAGTATTCAACGTCGGAGTTGAACTAGTACCTGGAATCCTATATGAATCGATTTGACCAAATTCCATAAATGTTATGAATTCAGTTCTATCTTGTAGTTTCTATCAATTCAAATATTAATTCATTATATATTCCAAGACAAACTGGGTATTATAAAGATAGCAGTTAGTAAGTGCACCAGAGCTATTTACAGGTCTACCAAAAAAATATTTATGTTGAGGACAAGAGTTCCCACTTATTCAAGAAGGTCATCTCATGTTGTAAAATCAAATAATCTAAGTTTTAGAACTGAAAACTCTTGTTTACATGCCAGGTTATCACGGTGAGTGTGGAAAGAAAGATGGTTAGGTCATCTCATGTTGTTTACATATTCACCTCTCTGTAAATCAATATTTCTAATGTTTGTTAACGAAGAGTAGCATATGCAGCATATACACATAGAAGAGCAATGCATATGTAGAAGAGCAAGTTGGTGGTGGCCAGGTGCATCACCTATATATCCTTATCACGTTCTAACCACAGTCGATATTAATTCTTAATGAAAATATATTTCATGATGATAAACACACATTTAACATAAAAACATCCTCCCTCCGTCCTAAATTATTAGTCCGTTTTGACTAAGTCAAGATATTAAGGTGACCGGAGGAATGTACTAAACTATCCCGATTAAGTGTTATGTTATTACTAAAATTAAAAGGAGTATATGGAGCACGTAAGAAAAATACGTATTTGGTAAATTTATTATTTATAGAAATGTTTAAATTGGAGATAAAAAATAAATATATTTATGGATTGATTTAGGAATTTTGTTTCCTATTGAGGAAGATATCATTTAAGACGTTTAAATAGAAGATAAAAATAAAAGTATTTATGGATGAATTTAGTAGATTTGTTTCTTATTGAGGAAGATATCATTTAAGATTTTGATTGATTATATTTAAAAATAAGTTTGAAATTATAAAAAATTGAAGGATATATTTGAGAGTTTGACTAAAAAATATGACTATAAACGGAAGTTGGTCAGTATTTTAGGACAAACGAAAATAGAATAGAGGACAGAAATTTTAGGACAGAGGGAGTAATATTTTTGTTTAAAAAATATGTGAAATAGTTATAGGAGAAAATGCATATTGGTGTTTCTCCACGATATTATAATGCTAATATGCTTCCAAATACATTAAAAAAAAAAGGTTAAAAAAAGTGCATCTAATTGTTAAATTCTAATATTCTATAGTTAGATGGGACTAGTCCAAAACAGTGGGGGACTACTCTTAAAGTTTGGAGGTGGATATTTGAAGTAATTTTGGGTCACCCCTTATCTAATATTTTTTTAAATACCAAATTTACCCTTGGTAATTAAATTAGTTAGATTAGTTAGTGTTAGTGTAATGATTAATTAGTGATTAGTGAGTTATTAATAGGATAGTTTTGTTAGAATGAGATGAAGAAGAAGGAGAAGAAGAAGAAGAAAAGATGAAGAAAAATAGGGAAGAACCCAAATTTTTTTATTTTGAGTTTAGTAAATATGATATGAGTGATTCATGTGATGATACCTCCTCCTCAGAATCAGAACCTCCTTCATCTCCTAAACTATTTGTTAATACTTCTAACGATCCGGGTATGAGTTATTTCTTAGATGATGAATGCTTTTTTCCCCAAACTCAAGCTAACGACCCAAATGATGAATTTTATCAGCTACAACCAGAATATGAAGTTATGGTTACTCAGGTATGTCTCAAATTTAGTTAATGTAGCTTGAATTGTGCAAAAAATAGGCCAAATCGAAAATTTCAGGAAGAAATTTCGGCTAGGTGATAGTAGTTCGGTTAGCAATTCTGCCAAAAAGGTAGCCGAACTCTCCTGTATGTGCAGTTCGGTTACTCATTTCAGCATACGCAGGTAACCGAACTCTGTTTTAATGGAGGTTTTTGAGAGTTCGGTTATCTTTTTCCAGAAAACGTTGCCGAACTAATTTTATAGAGTATACAGTTAATGGTTCGGTTCAGTCGAGTTTATTCCTTTTGTTACCGAACTTTATGTTCGGCAAGCTCGCAAATCACCTTCATTGATTAGATAACCGAACTCTATAGTTCGGTTTAGTCAATTGTATTAATTATGTTGCCGAACTATAGTTTTGAAATTTCCAAAGAACAAGTTCGGCAAGATCGCAATTTTTTTTTCATAGCCGAACTTTTTGTTCGACAGGATCGCATATTATGTTTACATTGCCGAAAATATTTGTATTTCTTATTTTTAGTTGGTATTGACGTTGTGCTATTACTCGTAGGTTGCATCTGATCTTATAGAACCAATGGAAAATCAACCTACCCCTGTTGATATTTTGTACGATGACACGTCACATCACTACATGAATGACTTGGTATTCAAAAGTCCTTTAGAGGCAAAGAGTTGGGCTAGACAACATGCACTAAAAGACATGTGAGTATTAGTTTTGAATGGGAGAGAGACCAAAACTCGCTTTGAAATGGTTTGTGAGAGAAGCGGTGATCCCGATAAAAGCCACAAGAGGAAGGGTTATGTTTATAAAAGAAAGACAAATAGGAAGAACAAAACTTTCTCAAAGAAGATTAAATGCCCATTCAAGCTTGCATTTAATTACAACAAAGAATTGGGTGGATGGGTTCTCTACAAGGTTATGGAAGGTTGTCATAACCACCCTCGTCCGGAGCATCTTGAAGGACATTTCATGGCGGCCAAGCTAACTCCTGAAGAGATGGACAAGGTAGCTAAAATGAGGAAAATGGATCTTTCACCGATTCAAATGCTCCAAATACTAAAGGAGGATAACAAGGATAACCACTCATCTTTGTCCACCATTTATAATGCAATAGTGACAATTAGAAAGAAGGAATGGAGAGATAGACAAGTGATGCAACAATTGTTTTTTTTGGCCAAAGAGAAAGACTACGCGGTTCAAAAGGATGTGGATTCGGACGGAGAGATAACACAACTCTTCATTGCGCATCCAACGAGTGTTCAATTGGCTCAATGCTTTCATGAAGTTCTCATAATGGATTGTACTTATAAGACGAACAAGTACGAGATGCCATTGTTGAATATTGTTGGGCGTACTTCGACGCAGTCACCGTTTACCGTGGCGTTTTGTTTTTTAAGAGACGAGCAAGAACCTAGTTACATTTGGGCACTACAACAAGTTAAGGCAATCTTCCGAGGTGATGATATTCCCGGGGTTATAGTGACCGACAATGAAGTCGCATTGATGAATGCAATAGAGGTAGTGTTTCCATTAGCACACAATATGCTTTGTACATTCCATATATGGTGTAATTTGATAAATAGGTGCAAGCCAATAATTTGTCCACCCAAGAAAAAAGGATATGAAGAGATTAAGATGCTACCGGAACATGAACGAGCGGATGCAAAAGAGGAAGTTGAAAAACAATACGCTCTAAATTACGCTAAATGGGTTGCTTTCAATAGTGAATGGGAATCATTGTGTTGGTCTCTTACCGAGGAAGAGTATCATCTAAATCTTGGGAAGTTTATCGGCCATTGGGATACTCCCGATTATCCCGGTGTTGTATCGTATGTTCTTCGCCAATGGTTGGAACCACACAAAGAGAGGTTCGTTAATGCCTATACCAACCAATATAAACACTTGGGAAATCAAGCGAAAAGTTTAGTAGAGTCGGCTCACCATCGGTTGAAGAAGAATCTCTTTGGATGTGTTGATAATTTCGTAACCGTGTGGAATGCTATGGAAAATTACTTCAAGCGTGACATTGATAGAATTAAAGAGAAATTCCAAAAAAGCCGTATATTCAAAATGACCGGAAAATACGCCGACCACCCATTGTTCAAGGGAATCCATTACAACGTATCTCGCCAATGTATGAAGTTGTTGATCATAGAAGTCGAGTTGATTGATAAGTGGGAAACCAAGAGGGATGAGGTGTGTGTATGTAACATGAATAAGTCTATGGGACTCCCTTGTCGCCATATGATAATCAACTACGAGCATGGCGTAATCCCTTTAAGAGACATTGATCCATATTGGAAGCATCTAAGTTTCATCCCTCCTCCAAAGGGAGAAGAAGCCGGAGAGGAGTTTGGTGATAACGACATGGGTAGAACCGTACTAGAGATGTATCGTGGCATGAACAAGCTCCAAAAACAAATATTTTGGGATGACATGAGGAAAATCATATATCCACAAACTTCGGAGAATGTTTATGAACCGTCAAAAGGCAAACGCAAAGGTAGGCCAAGCAAAAAAGAAACTAAAAAACAACTAAGAGAATATGCAAAGGTGTTACGTAAGAAGAAAAGTGAGCAAACCCCATTTACTAGAGATCCATCGGCCCATGAGTATACCGCGGAAATGTACTTGGAGCAAACCAAGAAAAGGGGTAGGAGTATTGAGGAGAAAGGCGAAACAAGTGAGCGAGATTTGAAGAAAAAAGGTACGATGTGTCCATCTCAACCAAGCCAACCATCTTCCGGCGACGTGAAGCTTAAGTCTCCAATTTGCCCTATTCAACCATCTTCCCTAGACGTGAAGCTTGATGCTCCAAATAAAGACTATTTGAATGATCTACCTCTATACATTCGAGAATACGTTATATCCACCGAAGACGTTCCTCCGGATGGTAATTGTGGTTTTCATGTTGTCAATCAGCAACTTGGGCCTTTCATCGAAGGTGCAAAGCTAAATAATGGATGTGCAATCACTCATATAAGGCAAAGGTTGTTGTCCAAACTAAAGGAGAATCCGGCATTTTACAAGACAATGTTGTGCGATGGGGTGGGTAGTCTCAATGAGCAATTTGTTAAGTATCAACGTCGTCTTCATGGGGGCCATCCGATCACAAGGGATTATTGGATGAGCATACCGATATGTGGACACTTAATCGCCGAGGCTTTTAATTGTGTGGTTCATTATTTCTCAAAGTATGCTAGTTTCACCTTCACCCCGAAAACAACCGTATGTGTCGAGCAACTCAAACGAAGGAGATGTGTGATGGCATTGATTAACAACAACCACTTTATAGGCCTTCGTTTAAAACCCGATTGTCCACTGCCTCCAATATCCGGAAACTCTTTTTGGCCTGCCTTTAACTACAATATAATGTTGGGTTGGTGTATTATGTATGAGCATAACATGGAGATGTGGAAAGCTTTGTCGAAATCTGACGAAATTGTACATGAAGGTCGAATTTCACTTGATGATGATTAAATGACACATGCAATGTAACTAAGTATGCTTATCAATGTAATACTATGTTTTTTGAAGTGTGGTATTCATTATCGGCTCTCCACTGCGGATTTTAGCCATCAATTTCTTCAATAATTTCGTACCCTTCTTCACCTGATTCTAATTTTAAGCATAAGTAAATATATTTTCAATACTTTCAAACAACAAGGAAGTATAAGAGAAGACATTTTCTTACCACATTATCCCATAACATTTTTGCTTCTTCTCCACAAATAGGCATCTCCTTCTGACCTCTCTTAGCCTCCCTCTCCTTTGCCTTCCCCTTCGCATTATCAGTCTTAGCTTGTTGTTCTCTATTTATCACAAAAGGATGACTAATTTCTTGATAAAACCCCGTATAATCTTCATCACGTGCATTTACATCTCCACCACAAGGTACACAATCACCTAAAGGTAAGTAGTAGTTACGAAGTGCATTCCAATGTCCTACCGTAGGAGTTGGTTCATGTTTTGGAACAAAATATTTCTCGGTGTTCTTTGTTCCTTGAACCACCAAATTGAAATTTTCATTCTCCACGTCGGGATCCATTTGGACACAACAAAGTTGTCTTAGTATTCTCCTTGGATTATATATTGAGTAGCCATTAGGATACCAAATTGGTCCATAGTATGCCGAGACGGTAGAGAAACCATTCATATCTTCTTCATCTACAGGGACATCATCGGGTACGGCGTATGGGTGAAATACCATATCATTCACCGTAAGTTTATCCAATTTCTTCCTCAACGAAGTCAACTGCTTTTCTTTAGACTTCTTTTGTGAGTCCAAAAACAACCATTTTCCTGCTGTAGGTTCGTCATAGGGATAAGGTGTCTTTTCCCTAGCCAATCCCAATGAAGGGAAGTGGTCATAAATCCAAACCTATGCGAAAATACGAAAATATTAACCACATACATGAAAATTTATTTGAAAGCAGAAAATTTTGAGGAATAATTTGCTAACTAACAATGTAGAAAGTTACCTGAATAAGAGTTAAGTAACCTCCAATTTGATTTGTCTTAATCCTCGACCCTTTGCTCATCTCTCCTAGAACAAAAGCAAGCACCCCAGTGGCCCAAGAGTATTGGTTAATCTCATCGAGATTCTCCAAAAGCTGTAGATAATGTGCATCCACCCTGTTTCCAGAAGTGTCTGGAAAAATGACGGTTCCTAGCTGATATAACCAATAAGCGGTGACATGATGCCTAAGGGTCTCCTGGTCTATCACCAACTTTCCTTTCTCCACCTTCTTTCTTGTCCCTCCAAATGCTTCCTTCAACTTTACCAACTTGAATTTCTTCAACTTCTTCTTAAAGGCTCCATTTGTCTCTCTTGGATTATACTCATCGCCACGTTTAGGGGACCTCACAGAACGTCTAAACTCACATTGAGCCTTTCTTGCATCCCATCCTAGACATTTTAGAGCCAATTCTTCAAGAGCTTCATAATGCATCGAGGGGTTGTAGCCTTCTCGAAGACATTTACCTTCCACTGGTAAGCCAGTTATTCTCGAGCAATCATCGGGAGTAATTCCCATCTCGCCAAATGGAAGATGAATTGTATATGTCTCGGGATAGTACCTCTCGAGAAATGCGGATACGGCAACAACGTCAAAATCCGCATGTGCATCCTCTATAGCTCTCCATAAAACACACTCTTTCACCTTTGATTGAAAATCATCACACTCCAAAGATAGATCCCATTTGGACGCCTTTTGACGCCGAATAAGACGTACTGCATCATTATGATCCTACGAAAAAAACATAACATTATTAATACTTGACGAAACATGTCCCAAAAAAAAACATATTGTTAGGTAAAAATGAACTTAAAGAATACCTTTGTCGCATAGATCTTCGCAGCCCATGAGTGTTTGTAGCCAAACAAGGTGGCCCCTCCATCATTTGGAGTACCATAAGTTGGGTTCACTGGTGGCAAACACAAATTATCAGGGGGAATGTGTGAGTATCTATCACAAGGCGGCTTCGGCTTCTTTTTCTCTTTAACAGGAACAATTTCTTGCTCTTCTTGCTCTTCCTCCTCTTCTTCCTCTTCCTCCTCTTCATCCTCTCCCTCCTCTTCTTCCTCTCCCTCTTCTTCATCATCCTTCTCTTCCTCTTGTCCTTCTCCTTCTTTGCCCTATCCTTGTTCTTCTTCCTCTACATTCTCAACATGTTCTCTTTGTTGTTCAACCTCTTCATTTCCTTGGTCTTCATTTCCTTGCTCTTCTTCATCATCATTCTCTTTTTCAATAACATTATCAATTGTATTCTCCATCACCTCCTGATTGACTTCCTGTAATGATCCCCCTCCATGTTTTTCATTTTTGGTACCACGGTTTCGGAAATCCAGATGTATCCTACCGCGAGGTGTTGGAGTTCTCAAATCTTCGTCTACATGGGGATTAGATTTTTTCCCTTTGTTCCTAATGAATGAAAACCACATTATTACCTAAACAGAATATTGTCTTATCAAATAAAGATGAACATGGGATTACATTAAACACAAAATGTTAACAGGCTAAAGTTCGGTTATCTGGTATAAGTTGAGAGGTAACCGAACTACAAGTTTGTATGTGACAGATCAAAGTTCGGTTACCACATAGAAAGTGCGAGGTAACTGAACTATATTTTATCAAAGTTCGGTTACCTATATAAATTTATCGAGGTAACCGAACTCATATTTTTCATATACAGAAGGAGTTCGGTTACGTTATTTTTTTGCGAGCTTACCGAACTTCATAGTTCGGTTACCTTAAAATTACTAATTGGCCGAACTGTTCTTCATATTGAAAGTTCGGTTACCTATATAAATTTATCGACTAAACCGAACTCAATTTTTTCATATAAAGAAGGAGTTCGGTTACGTTTTTTTTTTGCGAGCTTACCGAACTTCATAGTTCGGTTACCTTAAAATTACTAATTCGCCGAACTGTTCTTCATATTCAAAGTTCGGTTACCAAATTCTAGGGTTTTAAATTTTTCTCCTAGCCGAAATCTCTACTGTAACTTTCATTTTCAGTGGTTTTTGATGATTTCTTCAACAAAAAACGATTCAAAGGAATGGGTACGAAGGAAATTACCTGCGGATTTTCATTTTGAGGGAATCAGACTCCTTGGTTGATGTTTGATGCTTCAATTCGTCTCCCAACTTTGCTTGAAGTTGTTTATCAACTTCAAATTGATTTGGGAGATTCGCTATGCTAGCCAGACCCGGACTCAATCCGGGAATTCTTGGTGTCTGCTTAGAACGCATTGTTTTATAAAATTGATTAATCGACGATGAATTTTTTCAAATCGTCGATGTATACGAAGAAGAGGAGAAGAAGAAGAAGAAGAGGAGAAGAAGAAGAAGAAGAAGAAGAAGAAGAAGAAGAAGAAGAGGAGAATAAAAAAAATGTGTTTTAAAACTGATTTTTGGTTTTTATTTAGGGGTTAGATTAGTGGGTAGTGGTTAAATTAGTGGGTTATTAGGATTAGTTATAACCTTAATTAGGATAAAGGCAGATTAGTCTTCCCTAATCTTTTAGGACACCCCTTAAAATTTTGGGTGGACATTTGAATAAGAAAGTAGTCCCCCACTGTTTTGGGCTAGTCCCCAAAACATTGTTCAATAAAAAGATGGGCGTGTTTGGGCCTTGTGGTTAGGTCCACTGATCATTGTATCATCGATTAGATCCACTTCTTTCAATAAGAGAAGAAACTCCCATCACACAAAAATACTAGAGAAGATAACAAATGAGAGAAACTAAAAACAAGAAGGGATAGATAGAAAGAAAATGGCATCATCATCAGTAGTGATGAATATGAACAAGTTATTATCTTATAATTGCAATACAGAATCGCAAGCTTTCTCTCAAAAAACTCAATTTCATTCTCCTTTAAACATCAACCAAAATCATTATGCAACTAGACTCTCTTCAGAGACCCTATCACTCAAACCCAATAAACCAGCAGGAGCCATTCTACAAAAACACCTCCCAAGATGTACCACTACTACTACTCCAACTACAGCAGATGATGTTTTGGATGCCACTAAAGTAAGTAAGAAAAACTTACTTGCTATGAGTTTCTTCTTGTTCTTGTTGTTATTGATTCATTTGGTGAATGATTTTGTTTGTTATTATTATGATTTAGGAGGTTGAGGAAAGTATAAAGGTATTAAAGAAAGCAGCCAAGACTAGAAAAGTTGAGAAAGGAGAAGTTCTTGCTGCACTTGCAGTGATCAAGAAGGCTAATAAGGATATAGACCCTTCTAGTTTTCTTGACACCCTTGGTGGAACTCAATCACCTGGAAACACCTGGATGCTTATCTTCACTTCCAAAGTAATCAAGTTTGTGCTAATTTAACCATATACTCTAATTTGAAGATATATTGTTCTGGGGTTTCACGGCATGAATGAATTGTACTGATATTTAGTTTGCTAATTCAACTCAGGATAAAATCAAGAAGGGTAGCTATTTTCCTATAACCGCCGTTCAACGATTCGATGCAGCTGTAAGTGCTTTGCAGCAGTCAAATTTCTAAGTTGTAGTGCTTCATTTGTATATTTTCTTGTTTGTGTATTTATTTGTGCGATTGGGGTTTCAGGGAAAGAGGATTGAAAATGGAGTATACCTTGGGCCACTAGGATGCTTGACATTTGAAGGAAAATTCTCATGGAAGAAGAGAATTTTAGCATTCACATTTGAGTTGCTAAAAATAAAGATTGGACCATTACCTCCTGTGAAGATAAATCTAGGAACACAAGAGGATAAGGAGCCAAGCACCAAAGACCCTTTCTTCATATGGTTTTATGTAGATGAAGAAATCGCAGTTGCTCAAGGAAGAGGTGGTGGAACTGCATTCTGGTGCCGGTGCCGCCGTGTTGCTGCATAATATCACTGCTGCTAGCTGCATGTATTCATCAATTATTTTGACAGTTTTTGTGAAAATGTATTATACATAGTACTACTCTGATATACACAAAAGAAACTCAAATTGTGCCTATCAACATTTCTTCCCTAATAGCCGGCGGCATATAATCGGAATCTAATAGCCGGCGGCATATAATCCAAGAAAGCAGTCCATTCCAATAAATGTCTATAATCTTACATAAAAAATAATCAAGAATTTTGATGCAAACAAAACCAATTTATTAAATAAATACAATGAGGTAAAAAAGAAAAAGAAAAGTGCACATTGAACCAATTTTTGGAGATTGATTCCCGTCATGGCCTGAAAATACCTGGTTCGCCGGTCTCAGGCATCATCTGGTGACCCTTTTTCACTCATAACAGCATTCTCTTCTTCCTCTACAACATGACCAGCTGCAACAGCTCCACTAAAATGACTAACTTTACCCAAAACCAAAACAATCATACCAGCAATCACACTACAAAATGTTATACCGAATGTGATTCCAACTTTGTCGAAGAAAGCTGATGAAACTATGAAACCGATACACGTACCGACGGCTCTAGTCCATGCAAACCATACTGAGAAAACACCTTCTTTATTCGGCGGTGTACAGTCCAACAACAAAACTCTACCAAATGCATGCAAAACCCCAACAGATAAACTCTGAAACGCAACCAGTATTGACAAGTGCACATGATTCCAGTTCTTGTTGTTGAAATAGAAACCGGACCCTGACGTAATCGCGGAGACGAAGAATCCTAAGAATTGCATTCTTACTGCATCTGTTTTCATTACCAGTTGTAATGGGTGGAAGAGTGGGAGACTAAACAATGGGAAAATGAAGTAAATTAAGAAAAGGAATAGAAGGAAGACCGGTTTGACACATAGTTGCCCTACGACGTAATGTAAACCGCCCATGAATATGCAAGTTGATGTGAATGATGAAATGAGTACTGAAATCAAACTTCCTATTGCATGAGGAAACCTGAATATGGACAGCAAATGAGTAGTCCTTGTAGTGGTACTTGCAGGTGTTGTCGCGGATGAAGGCCGGTTTGCGGATAAAGCATGCACAGTCCCAATAAACCACAAAAGACCGCTAAAAATCGAAACGACCCATAAACTTGTGAGTTTCTCCGTGTAATGGAGCATGTGATAAGTGAAGGCAGAGAATGCAGCTGCAGCAACACAACCCGCAGCGGTACCGTAAAGTGAGAGAGACGTAACGATGTTTTTACTCTCGTGAAATTGATTCTTTTGAACGCTAGAACCCATGAAGAAACCTCGTACCATTAAACCGAGATGGCGTGTCTCGAAGGCGGTACTTACGACATTACCGATAACAATTGCTATGGTGTAAGGAATGAAAATCCATTTTACTTTGAAAAAACCAACAGGGAGGCAAGATAGTGAGCCGATCAGTATAGCGCCCGTGAAAATGAGTTTTTGGAGAAGGCGAGGACCATGATCGAGGTAAGGAGATAGGTAGAAAAGAATGGGACTAACTAGTACTATCCCGATACCCCATGATAGTGCTGTCCACTCCAGTGGTGAGAATTTGGAATTCAATACTTTGATAGATGGTTGAGTTAAACCATTGTACCTGCAAATTGGATCAAATTTGAACTAAAATTAGCCGCCGTTTCAATTCTGCTGGCATACATCATGTTTGTTTTTTGCTGACTCGGTGTTTGAGTGTGAGTCTGAATCTGACCCGGTCCTAACTCGGCACGAGTCAGATGTGTTGTTTTTTAGTTTGAATCGGACCTAATCCATGGCTCGAACTCATTTGAATCGGAAAAAAAATGCACCTGACTTATGGGGTCAACCAACTGATTCGTATATTTTTGAGTCAGTTGACTCGGATTTGACTCAAGAAACAATCATATATTTTTGAGTCGGTTGACTTAGATTTGACTCAAAAAACAAACACATTGAGTCAGACACAGACTAGACGGATGATTTCAGTCAGATCTAGATGGGTCAAATTTAGACGAGTCAGATTCGGGAAAGAAAAAAGTAGAAGAAGCTATTATGTAACTATGATAGTCAGAGAGAGGACTTACAAGTTCATTTCATTGACTCTGCAGTGCAAATTCTCCTTGAAACTCTCAAGGTTCCTTGCTTGCAAATGGGACGCTGACGAAGACGGAGAAGAAGATACGACTTGACTGATAATCAGAGGGAAGAGAAGCGGAATCACAAAAGTTAGAATGAAATATGAACAAAGTCCATATAAATACCAAGTATATATCTCAAAATTTGTTGGCAACTCTTCAGTCCCATGAAAAACACTCGTAGTTCTCCGTCGCTTAACTGGTGCAATACGAACATCCGGTGTTATATCCGGACGATGGTACGGTGTTACACCCGCAAGATGTTGACGATCACTTAGAACCACTTCTACGGTTGTATGCTCAGACGACGGAGGTGCTGAAGTAACGTCAGGTGGAGTACTACTATTACCCATGTCAGAAGTCCCCGTAGTCTTTGTCGACTCCATTATACTTTAAGATTTGATTAGACAGAAATACTGGTTTCTATAAATGGATTACTATGTTGACAATCAGCTAAATGATTGCGACACAAACAAGGATTTTTCTTGTAAACATCAATTTTAAGTTTTTCTGTTCATTTGGGTTATGGACACATTAGATACAGTGAGTTTCTAGTTGTACGAAAACGGAGAATGTGAGGAATATTATCCATTGTTGAAATCGTTTTGGATATTCTACACAGCTTAACTTCGAATTAGCATCGAATTTACGTGACGGCTGATGGATTAACTGTCATTAACCAACTTGTAATTTACTGTAACTTGTAATTATACATATATATGCTCTAAATTGATTCCTTGTACATAATATCAAAAGAATGGAAATGAAATATAAACTAGAATAAATCTTTTGGTTCTTGATTTCGAATCAGGCACCAACGATTAGGAGCAAACTTTTTCTTACCAAAGGAACTGAACAAATCAATGAACCAAAGATACCGGTCAGCGCGTAAGCAATAGCACAGAATGGGAGTGCTTCTGGTTCTTTTGCAGATAATGCAGCCGTCCCCAATCCATGTGCACTGAAGAAAAAGAAAAGACAAGGTTTTTAGTTTCTGTCAGTTAATGAGGTTTGAATGAATCTGACAAGATTTTACCTCGATGCAGTTGCTATTCCTCGAGCAATAGGGTCCTTCAACTTCAGGTTATCGAGCATTACTTGAACGAAATTAGCGCCGACTAAACCAGTTACGACAACTGTTGCAGCTGTTAGAGAAGCATTGGCACCATCAAACAAGGAGACAATGCTGAGGGCTAATGCCACCGTGATGCATCTTGGTAAAATTGATAGCGTTAAAGTTGGTTCTAAGCTTATGAGGCGTCCAATGAGAGCGGTTGAATACAGCGAAAATATCGTTGAAATGATCACAGATGTGAAGATCTCCGCAGCATGTCTCTTCACCAGCTGGCCAAAACGTAAGTTTTATGTCAGATACATAAACACTTGCAGATTCATCAACTGCGGAGCATCGTTTTTAAAGCATTTATTGTTACAATTGTACCTTTCTCTGTTTGAACATTGAGAATGCGAAAGAAATGATAACCGATCCCAAGAATCCCATTAGTATATCACCAGCTCCAGGATCAGACGATGCCTTTGTCAGGTAGAGTCCTGCAATGACCAGTTAAGTTTTTTCTCTCGGCACAATGCAAAATTGACAACGGGTAGTAAATAAGTAATCACCTAGAACAGCATCCAATCCAGATCCCGAGAAATAACCGTAAGAAAACGCCGCTAAAAGTGCAGACAATGTGCAGGAAATAATCGGATGGAGCACTATCTTGACTGAAGACGGCAACCTGAAAATATCCATCACTAATCAGCATTATTAGACTAAAATCGAAGACAGTGCACCACATGTTATTGTGGTTTTTATGCTTGAGAAGAAGCTATTACGTACCCTGTACCGACCATGTACCCTAGCACAGTAGCTGCAAGTAAGAAAGGAAGGCATGTCAATGCACTTGTGCCAAGTGCAATTGGGTTAACGTAGGCTACAGCAAACGATGCTACAAAAATCGCAGTCCAAGCCCCTATTTCAAAGCTTGAGAATGGAGAAGGTTTCTGCATAGGTTCAGCATCAACCATTTCAGTCTTCACAAGATTCCGGACGGCAATTGCTGTATAACCCGCAACAGCAAGTGATGCTAACCAACCAACAACTGCAAAAAAAAAAAACGGTAATGAATGCAGATTGCATATTTCAGTAGTGTCTCCTTGAATTTCAGTTACCTATGATGAAACAGATCTTGAGCCCTGAAGCAGCCGGTATATCCTTGACAGCCAATGGCAAAACCACCAAAGATGGAACATAAAACAATGGCAGCCATCTCTGGATGAACAAATTTGCTGGAGCAAAGAATGACATTAGGTTTGAAGCAACCGAAGGGACAGTAACGTCGAGAATTGTCAGAACCAAGAAAACGCAAAACATTCCGAAAAGAGCACTTGGGAACTTGATGGAAGCAGCTACAAAAGCTTGTTTCAGAAATTTATCCGCTGCTACGATTGTACCAAGTGACACAGCCAAATGTAGAACTTCCACAGCCTAAAATCACACCTACCCACAAAAATTTCACCATTAAACATTACACAAAAAATTCGAAGTCCGAAAAAAAAAAAATGAGCCAAAGAAAATGAAAGTCATTTCTCACACTTGGAACAGCAATTCCATCCTTGGTTGCCTTGGTTTTAATTGCCATTCGGTTTTGTTGCCGTCTGGTGCCGTAAATTTCTGTATGGTCCATGCTCAAGAACCTGGATGATGATCCAAGTCCTTGAACGGTAATGGATTTCGATATTGATTGACATTTCGACTGATTACGCGACTGGGCTGCACCAGAATCAAATGATGACCTGATTGTAGGTGAAGTGTGGTTAAATTTAGTCAGAAGAGAAATTCTTGGTTTTTGAAGAACTGCTGAGTAGTATCTGGAAGAGGAAAGTGGTGTTACTGAAGCAAATGCCATGGAATTGGAGCAAGAGAGGCTGCCAGAGAGAGAGGGATGAAATTTGGGTGTGAATCATAAAAAGTTAGTTTGTATGGACAGAAATGACCGTTCGGATCAAGAAGGATGAGATTTTGTCCTTCTCAATATCTCCTCCTCATACATGAATCTTTCAAAATTTACCAGCTTTTTAGCGGCAAAATCAACCGAATTTTAACACCCTGTACACAGGAGAACGACCTCTCATCTGCCATGTCACATCCACTGCTTCCAATTTTCCATAAAAAAATACGACCTCCCGTCTAACTCCGTTTTTCAGGAAAAGTGATACTTTTATTTTATTTTTCATTTTTGCCTAAAAATAGGCCAAGTTGAATAAAGTGAAAGAATCGCTTTTTCTGAAACGAGCAACTTATTGTCATAACCGGGCTAGAAAAATGAGGAAGTGAAATGTATTAATCATTCTTAACGAACCTGAAAATGGTTTAAACAAAGGAGTTCCTTACCGTCAGGTTTGCAGGACCATGCTGTCAATTGGCAAGACCCACTCAGCTGGTGGGATCACTGCATCAATTCACAAAACCTGCTCTGTCTATGTTACCGACGTATTTAATCAAAACAACCCAGCTTTATTCGAATCAAATTTAAGACTTGAATGGACAACAATAATGAAGGAAAAGTACAAACATTATACACATTTTAGAAATATTAACTTCACTTTCAACTTCAAACTGCACGCCTTAATGCTTCAACCAACCAACTTGGTCCGGAGTTGGTTTATGTGGATGGAATTCTGAGAGTTGCTGTTCATGGTAATGCTACGTCATCCGAGTTCTTTCTGGTCTTCTCTTTCTCCGGTGATTCGAGTTGTTCTGCGTCGAGTACAGCCATCGGTTTCTTGTTTGTAAGCATTCCAATTAAGATGAGTTGGATCGTGTCCCAGCTCTCGATTAAGGGCAGGGCAATAATCACTGCAGATCCAACTGTTCCCCATATAATAGCTATGACTGCCCAGAATGTGAAGTACCCCAAATTGAAGGCTCCTGCATTAAGCGAGTTCGCAGAATTTATAAATCATAATGACTTCAAGGTGAACGACTAAACCGTAAAAATTGAGATAAATGGCGGGTTAATTTACCTGCTGGAAGAGACAATAAAGGCCACAATATCACAATGACAACAGTAAATACAATCCCCCATTTCACTATCCAAGCTTTTGCTGCAAGTAGTTTTTCAGGTTTGAACTCTTCAGCTGGTAATTCACTTGCTTCCTTCTCAACTGCTGTTATTTGTTTCGTTGTTTCCCAATCATAGTTTTGAGGCCACACAAAACTAAACGCTGCATGAATAGCTCCACCACCCAATATTGATACTAGATTTCCAGCTAGCATCGGAGCATCACGACCAGTTGTGTCAAGATTAACGCGGCCGTATTGTACGCTGGTTACAGTTAACCATGTGATAACTCCTAAAAAACAACCGATAATAGCTCCAAGAATAGCACCTATTCCATTGGCTTTCCTCCATAAAAGCATGAAGGCTATAGGAAGAACAGCTGAACCAATAAAAACTCCCATGGCTAAATACATCCAACCTAAGGAAACTCCTGCCTTGTTCAGTATGACGGCTAGTACACCCATGAAACATCCGAAACCGAAAACTACAATTCTAGACACTTTCAGAATTTGTTTTCCAGTTGCATTGGGGTTTATGTACGTCCGATAGATATCATATGTGCACAAGGAGGAAACTGCGATTAGTTCAGAGGAACCAGCTGACGTCACAGCCCTGTGCGTATAAACAGCAAATCCAAGATTGCATATCGTCATGCTCTAAATGAAGAAAAATCTAAAATACTCAATTTCTAATTGCTGTGGCGGAAACATATAGAAACAAGGATATATATCAAAGGTGGACTTACATAAACAGCATAGTGAGAAGAAGAACTGATCCTCCTTTGCCCATCAAAGCTATAGCAGTGGCAGGAGGAACAAGACCATGATCCGCTTCGCTTGCTGTTATAGGAAGATCTAGAGCAAGTGCACCTATACCAAGTGATGTCGCCAAGGAAAAAGGTACCGCAAACCAAACAAGCCCACCCAATAAGTATCCCTTGTGAGTTGATGAAGGTCTTGCAGCTATTGCACTGACCCAATATCCCTACACACGAGCATTACCACAATCATTTACCCATTAAAAACATGAGCATGAGCATGTTTAGGCAGAAGAACTAACTAATTTATCCTGCATCATACTTGAATAACTAGCCTAGTAAATACTCATTCTCTCGAAAGTCTAATACTCTCAGCACAGAGTAATCAAAACTTTAGGACGGGGTTTTCAATTAAAATAGTTCGCTAAAATGTTTCGTACACCATTTCAAAGCCTTCTGCTTAGTTTCTTTTTTTTTTCCGTGTCCAACAAACATCAATTACCTACGAAGCTTGTGATATATTTAAGTGATTCAAACTTACGTTGTCTACAAAGACGGTACCGAAATTGCCAACAATATTGATGATACCAAAAACAAGACCACCAGAACTCAACATCGTAGCATAGGATCCTTTGTGGTTGCCACTAGCAGGCCCGCAGGACTGCCCAGCATGACTAATTGGCTCTGTACAGACCCTTAATTTGCTCCCAACTTCCAAGAGGCGTTCATATACAACTTTAGGACTACCCAGCTCACTACTTGAAGTGTAAACCAGAAACACAAATATAACCAGTGCCACATGGACTGAAACAATTAAGCAAATATACAGAAAATTAGAGATCTTAAAGCCTATAAGAGGGCAAAGAACAAAGTAGCCAACATGATATCATAAAAACACTACACGGTTGACAGAGAATTTTCGTGGCATTATAAAAAAGCAAAGCTATGGTGGAACAATTACCAATAACAGAATGAATGTAGCTAGCCAAGAAAGTGGCCTTCAATCCACCAGCTAACGTATAGACTATCACGCCAAGAGGGATTAGAAAACTTGCAGCATAGATGTTCACTCCAGTAAGTGCATTTACGACAGCAGAACCGCCAAGAAGCAACATTGCTGTAACTATAATATTTGTTAAGAAGCAAAAGCCGAGGAAGACAATGTGGGCATGAACTCCCCATCTGAAGAAAAAACATGTAAAATCTTGTTCAAATTCTCATAATCTGCACTCAATTGAGAACTTAACGCGCTCCAAGCAAAATATTCTGAAATATTTATGTATTGAAGCAGTCAACCCCAAAACAAATAAAGAAGATCAAACAATAAAAGATTGTAATACATACCGAGCTCGTACGATTTCACAAACAGTATGAGCATGAGGAGCCTTCCTTTTGATCTCTATAGCAATAACACCAAACAAGAGAACCTGTTCAGTATACAAGAATCAGGCACATAAGCAAAACCTGAAGTGTGTTTCGTTAAAGACCATGAATGGATAATTTAAAATACTCTTTTTTTAGATTAAGTTGAATCTGATCTAAGAACTGATTATCTACATAAAGCTTTGTGAAAGTGTCCAACCTGGATGGTTGCTCCACTTGCATACCAGAACGGCCCACTAATACCATATTTCCAAGCAACATTGGAGCTTTGAAGTATTGTAGCAGCCCACGTCCACTTATGAATCCCGATTGAAAATATTAAGATACTTTAGGTTAGCTAAAAATTCCTTTAGTGTAAGTAAAATATATGTGACATTATTTGGTTGTTGTTACCTGAGAAACAATAACACTGGCAATCAGTCCAGTTTTAACATTCCGCCCTGCAGTGTTGAACCATTCAGACGTGTGACGAGCTCCCACATAACGTTTTTCAAGCCATACCTAAACATCAATATCAAATAAGAATAAACTTTTTTTATTTTCTCCAAGTAAGATATTCTTTACTATTTTGGGAATGGAGATGATGCAGGTTCCATCTTCATTGAATACTATCTTATGTGTGATGGAAAGAATATATGTAAACTATTTCAAATTGTTGAATAAGCTTCGTTTATTCAATTTCATAATGATAGAAAAAGACATATCTCAATAGACTAATTCAAATGTGCTAAAAACACAAACTGAAAAGAAGAAAACAAATGCATCGCTTTCCTATGTCCAAGAAAGTCAACATAATCCACCAATTATGTAATGGAATCTAATAATTGAATCTATCCATCCAGATTCTTGAAAAAATAAACAAAATAATAAAGAAAAGAAAAACGGAATCAAGTAGATGCAGTAAAACATGTTGGTGTTGATCGGTACATGAAGATAGAATCTGAGACCTTACTTCAACAAAAAATCAAAGTTCTCAACTGAGAAACTAAAACTTCCTAACTAATTAAGATTCACTGAACATAAGTTAACATAAAACGTAAGTGATACAGAAAAGAGCAAGCTCATACCATCCATTCATTTCAGATAAGGTTAAGTTAAGTCATGCATACCAGGAAAGAAGTGAAGAAGGCAAAGAAAGCTCCAAATCCTAATATAACAGCATATCCAACACCTTGATTCAGAACTGTTTTCCCCTCGAAAAAACTGCCTTGGCGTATGCAATCGCCACCTGATATATGGTAGTACTTCCCTGAAAATGCAAAAGGTGGACACTGCAAGGAAGAAGAAGCCATGAGGATTGAGAGAAATTCAATCCTAATTTGGGTTCTTTCTATCTCTCGATGATATCAAGCTAAAGAAGCTAAAACCCAATATATAGTGAAACTACATATGATGAGGAGAGAGAGAGGGAGGGAGAAAAGAGAGGTAAGGGGTGATTGTCAGTTACACAAGTACATTTGACATTGAATCTGTACCTGTTTGGTTGTAATAGGAACCAGCCAATGAGAGCTCCGCCTTCTTCTATGAAATTTTGGCTTACTGTCAGATATCAGAATATTCTAATCCCATTTGGTTGAGAGTGGGATTACAAAATTTATAAATTGTTCGACATTCAATACAAATAGCAATTATTGGGTACCCAAAAGATTCATTTCTGTTTCTTCTATTATTTATTTCTATTTTCTTTCCTAATTTAACAATCTACTATCATTCTCCCCAGTATACTGCCTGCAATCTCAAGATGACTGCATCTAAGTTACAGCTAAAAAAGTTATCAAATTCAACTCTTAACAGCATCAGAATGACCACACATATGACAGGGACAAGAATCAATAAAACATTGTGATGTCAGAAAACTATTTTATTGGTAGATTTAAAGTCGACTAAAATTGGAGTACAAGTTTCTAGAATGGGTTTGTGCTTGGTTGTAGAGCTAAGTCTTCCAACAGCCAAACACAACCCTTCGTGTGAATAAACCATATGGCGAACAGAGTAGAAATGTTATGATCTTGTTTCGTATTTCTAAATTATATGAGTGGCCGAAGCCGATACTGACATACTGACAAGGTTTTAGTATAAACTATACAAGAATGTAAGAGCAAACACTTCGACACCAAAAGAAAAGCTTGATCACTGGAAATGTACCATTGTCTGCGGGAACTCTGAATCCCAAGGGAGAGGAAGGAGAGCATCTGATTTGACCTGAGCTGCATCACAACCACTTGAAACACCCCAGAGGCAGGCACTGTGTATCCTAAGCCTATAAAACTACAAAATTTTACGTATGAATTTAAGATTACATTCCTTCAATGAGGGGTGTCAAGGAGAACGCCCCACAAACTGCCTCTATCATCTCTAACAAACTGATGCTTTATTTTGGGTTTTTTATCCAGGAAATGCACAAAAGGAGTCACGCACTGTAATGCTGAATATGTATTACAGCATTTCCACACACCTAAACTTCCTTCACAGGGAACTCTGTACCAATAGTGTCTTCTTTTCCATTATCACCACCATTTATCGCCACAGTATAGCTCCGTCTCTCTGTTCTGGAAGAGGGAGGCCTACCAATTGTTTCCATTAACCTACTAAACACAAGTTTCACAGGGATGCAAGTTACAACAGTAGGTCCAACCTCGTCCCATTTGTTCAATCCATCCACATCACTATTACTTCTGCTCAAGAGCTTTTGATCAGACATGGCTTTACCACTGTGTTTTCGTTCAGCAGCAATTGAAGACAGCATTCTTGTTCTTTGGCTAGCCAATGTTACTTTTTTCAACGATTCACTTGGTGTCTTCCTCGAATCATGAACTTTCGAGATGTCTTTACTTGTTTTCTGACTACTTGAATGTGATTTCCTGTACAGTGAAAGCTTGCTCTCCAAATCTGGGGGTCGATAAAGACTCTGATTGGAAGCCTTGGCCTGGCCACCATTCAATGCGGCTGATGATGAAAGATTAGGACGTCGGACACGAAGCATAACTGTCCTTCTGGCAGTTCTCCAAGCTGGCGGAACTGGCAACATACCACCATTGTCATAGATGGTGGCCTCCCTCAAATCTTGACTTGCCAAAATAGGATCCACTGAATCATCTTCTAACGCTTCAATCTGGACAGGGTGCCCTATTATCGCTTTTCCATTCAATCGGCTCATCAAAGAAACCAAAGGAACATGTTCCCCATGGTAACCAGATTGGACCTTTATATCCACATCCACCAGCAAGGATTTCGTGCGATCATTGAGATAATGGCCGCCATAAGCTGGGTGAAACCGCTCACTAGATCCATCCCAGTTTCTTCTTGACGCTACTTGAGATAGCCCATTAACCTCCAAATTTCCTTCAGAATCGAAGAAGTTACGGCGCTTTCTGCCACGATCATTTCGAGCTGCTTCAAGTTTTGGTTGGTACTTTTTTCTTCCATATCCCCAGTTCTCAATCAGCTCGTCCTCAAAACCATTGTCCAGCTCCTCACTTTTGTGATATAGATTCGGTCTTCTATCAAGATATGTGCCCTGAAAGATTCCATTTGAATTATCTTCATCCATTGAATCTATGGATCTTCTTGTCTCACTACGTATGTTCTGCCTACCCTTTAATTGCCATCTAGATGACTTCACACCAGCATACTCCATTGCACTTTGGTCAAATGTATGTTGCTGGGATCTGTAAGCAGGATATGCTGCCTCATCCAGTTCGTCCACGCTCATTCTACCAGACTGGAGCTTATTATAACCATCACCAGTTAAGTGTTTACCAGAATATATTTTCCCAATAGCATCTGCACATCCAGGAAGACAAAGCAGTACACCCAGTGAGCCAACTTATATAATCAAACATAATTTAATACAATCAATTTTGTGCATAAAAATACAAATAAAAATAAAATAAACAAAAAAATAAATAAAAGCCCAAAATCAGAAGAGCTTAAAGATCTTACTTGGAACCATGGGTGTATTTTCATCCATATCCCGATCAACATATTCACTATCAGATGATTCGTCTTCCATTGTTCCAGATGAGCTATTCTCCTCAGTTGAAGAACTTGGGTCCACATGACAGCGATCTGTTTTAAACTGAGATTTTAAACTCAGCAGATTGTCTCCAGGATTATCTGTATGATCCAATCCATTATTCAACTCAGCGGGAAAATTAACACCCTGTATTCTGCATAAATCTCCTGTCTGCTCTTTTTCACCTTGGGCGGAGATAGGAACGCTTTCACCATCAACCTTTGCACTATTTTGTAATACTTTAGAAAGATAACGACGTCTATCACGTTTTTTAGCAGGAAACTCAGATGGTTGAACCGCTGCCCCTTTCCTTTTCATGTCCAGCAATTTTTCACTCCTGTTAGCAGGACATTCAACTCCAGCACTTTGAACAATAGTAGGTTCCACCTTGACATGAATATCTGCTAGAGGGGGAGTTTTACCTTCAGAGGTTGGTTGCTTCCCATGTTTAGATTTCCGAGCATATAAAGAATTCCCCATGCTCTTTACCTGACCAGATGAATCTAATTCCTTTGAAGTTGTCTGTGATTTGAGATTGGACTGACCATTTGCCAGATTATCCGGAATACCTAAGCAATCTTTCAACTTTTTATTTCTGAAACTATTAACACCACTGCGTAATTTCGGCTTCTTTTCCAGCTGTTCCCTCTCAAGCTCAAGAGCATGACGAATTGCATCTTCTCGACGAGCATATTTCTCTCTTTTCTTTACAGGGGTTTTTCCCTGAAAGCTTGCAGCCTTTTCAATGCAATCATCAAACTCACCACATCGAAATGCCTTTACACGCCTGGACTTCTCTAAATTGTACCAATCCCTGAAACAAAAAATATTTAACACCAAGATGAAGTGGAGAATAGTATGCACTTCTTAAGAAAGAGTTGTATTAATTGAAGTAGTCCACAAGTAGATGAACTGGTTATGAACTTCAATTGATAGTGAAAATCAGTCCACATACTCCTACAGTGAGTGATGCAGACAGGCCACTAAACTACTAAAACAGTACCATTCTAAGCAACATCAAGAATGCTGGTTTACTAGTTTACTCTCAGCCTTAAGAGACAAAACAATTTCTGAATGTTTTTCACCTTACAACCAAGATTGGTAATACAAAAGCAGATAACTCTTTCACTGCTATTACTTCCCAGGATCATCACTTATTATATCTGCTGTATTTTCTATGAACTAAAGCATGTCCGTTTCATAACAAGTAATGCTCATTTCAACGCCATTGATCAAATAATCAAAAAATTGGTGAAAGATCTATTCAGTTCGTAAGTGTGAATTCAACAATATTACAAGCAGTGACGGAGCCAGCATAGGCCATGGACAAGGGGTAATTGCCTCCTAATGGCCCTATACTGGATCCGCCACTGCCGGTAATTTCATCTGGTTAACACTTAAGTGCTGATCCACCAAGCCTATTTTTAATGCAATCAAAGTATATTCCGGCCCCCAGCCCCCCTCAGTGGTGCTATGGTGGTTTTGTCACCAGGTCAAAAACAGTACCAGTTATCATCACAAAGATCAACACAAATCTGGTTTCTAAATTCTGATAAACAGTATCATGTTAAGATAAACCATAAGTCTGGATTTAGACGAAAGTACCCACAGTGACGGAGCCACCATAGGCCATGGGGGATTCTCCTTCCAATACCCTATGCAAGTCCGCCACTGCCGGTACTTTTGTCTAATCCACAATATATGCTAACCCCACCAAGCCCATTACTAAAGGGTATCATGTTAAGGACACTGGGAGGCTCAATTGCCCCCACTGCCCTGAACTGAGTTCGCCACAGCCGCTAATTCCGTCTAATTAGCACTACTTTGCTAACCCGCCATGCCTAATTGTAATGCAAACAGGTCCAATTAGCACTACTTTGCTATCTTAACTCCTCCACCAAAACTACCAGGCCAAAAACAGTACCAATTATCATCACAAAGATGAACCTAATCAAAAATACAAACAAAACCCATCACTAAAAACACTAAACAGCATCATGATAACACATTCCGAGAACATTTTTCTTTGAGACATTTCATCAAACAGTTTACCAGCAAAACAAAACTTCAGTAAGATTATCAGGAGAAAAAATGAGAGTGGGAAACTTACACAGAAGCATCATCACGCCCTAAAAGTTTAACAGGAGTACCAGATCTTGGTGACATAAGATGAGAAGAAGCTAATTCCTGTGGACCAACAATTTTACCAGGCCACCATGATCCATTCCTTCTTCTTACCCATACAATTGTACCAACACTAGCATCTTCTGATGTTAATTCACTCATCACTCCATCTCTTATCCCCATATCCCCTTTTACTAAGGTGTGATGATGATGATGATGATGGTTTCCATTTCAGATCTCAATTTGGATTTTTAGGGTTTTGATTTGAAGAAATGAAAGAAAAAACAGAGATCTGAGATGTGCGTCTGATTCTGTATTGAATTCTCAGTCTTCTTTTTCAGTGTTGCTTTTCTACTTTGTTGTTTTTGTGTCTCTCTGTGTTTTGTTTTCTGGGTAGATGGTGGAATTAAGAGAATGGTAACCATGGTTAAGTTGTTTTTATCTTTTTTGAAGATGAAGGAGGAGGAGGAGAAGTTCACAGAAACGTGGGGTGAAAGATGAGGTAGATGATCGTGTACAGTTTGTGCTATTGAAGTGAACGTGGCTATGATATCTAGTGGATTCCACGTGTAGTCTAGTAAAACTGTGACCGACATTTTGCTTGCCTGACGTACAAGCACAAGTTTTAGGTGTATCCAACTCTGGTTTGCGCGTTTGGATATCTGAAGAAGTATAAGTATGAAGTAAAATTATTTTGCTACTTGAGATATTAAAAACAGGCGCGTTTGGATATCAGAAGTATAAGTCTGAAGTAAAAAATACCGACCTTTCGGGTTTTAAAAGTTGTTCTGAAAAAATATTGTCAAACTGACAGTGGCGGATCCAATTAGCAACAAGGGTGCGCAATTGCGACCCCTTTCCATTGGGTTTCCAAGCCTAATTTTGCTTTTTTGCTACCCCTAGTAGAATTTTGCTTCCCCTTAGTCTAGTTTCTAGCTTCGCCTTTTCTGACTCGAAAACCAATTTATGAGCGTACATCCAAACACCTGTTAGTTTTTATAAGGTTATGAGCCGACGTAACGTGTACATCGACAAAGTTATTGGGCAGCAGGACTAGTGACCTGATCTCTAATTTTCAAACATAGAATTTTAGGTGCATCATGACAGTCTACATAAAGTAGTGTTCATTCCAATAGAGAAAGATTTTACTCCAAACTTTCTAGATTTTTGGTGGAAATTGATCTATTTTTGGAGTTGAACTTTGGTGGAAATTGATCTATTTCTAAATTGCATTTCGAAGTCAAATTAGATTCCTATAAAACCATTTGCCTTTGGCTCTTTAGATGATAGTTTAAGCTATCATTGACACATTATGATGCTTGAAATGATCATCAAATGACATGGAAAAATTATTAGACTTTGACACATTGTCCCCTCCAATTCCATGGTCCCAATTTCGGAAATTCAAAAAAACCGAAAAAACAGTAAGTGAAGAAAAATGCAAGTTGGTGAACTAAAATGCACCAAAAAAAAACTACCCATATGACACGTGTAAAACAGTGGCACAGCAAACACCTCTACCGCTTCTTCGTGCCCTTTACCTTAGCATCTTTCACTTTACTTTTTTTCCTTATCTCCTCCTCATCATCATCATCATCACCGCTATCCTCGAGATCATCATCAGTGTCATCATCTTCCGGATCAACATCTACATCATCGTCGGACGGTGGAGAAGGATCAAGACGAGCAGCATCTTTCGCCCACTTAATCAGCTTCTCAACCTCATCATCTTCATCGCCATCACTCTGATTATCATCGTTAAATCCTAACCGTCCAATCTCCGCCGTAGTTGCAGAAGAAGAACCAGATTTGTTCTTCAGAGCATTAAATCTAGTATCCAGATCCAAACCTTCATTCTTCGGCAACGAAACCTTAGAAGAAACGGAATCAGCAGTTGTTGTCTTCGAAGAAGAAACAGAGGGTTTTTTGTTGTTTGATTTAAGAGCTTGAAATCGGTGAAGAAGATCTAAATCGAGATTATTAGTAGTTGTATGCGAATTGATACTGAGTTTGAGTAATAATTCATCTTGAGCTGCTTTAATCAGTTCATCCACATCCATTTCTTCTTTGATTTTAGGGTTCATCGTCTTGGTTTTCTTACTCATCTTCGATTCTGCGCGGCTCCAACCCAAATCTTCTTTGGTTTACTTTTCTTTACTGTCTTTCCAAAACGAAAGACTTTAATAACGAAACTCAAAATAGTCCCACATCGATTGGGAAGGAAACGATAAGTGAATATATGAAATGAATTAATGGGACTGACCCGTGCCAATTGCACAGTGAGTTGGGGGCCCGCTGGATTTGTCTACGGATTAAACGGTCCGGCCGGTCCGCTAGAGACTAGAAGTACGCAGGATATGTTGGTGGCACCAGAGGCATCTGGAATTGCGATAGGCCGTAGCAAAGACAATCCACTGGCTGTGTAATTAGTTTTGTACATTTTTATTTCCATTTTTTAATTTTTTTATATTTTAATAGGAAAGAAAATAGATTAACAAAAATAAAATTAGATTTATTTAAGAGGTCAGTGGATCGAATTCACGCTCACGAGTTTGGAGAAGCGGAGAATCGGTCCGCTGACCTCCTACTTGAGAGTCAAGTTCTTGGCTAACTGGACTAACTCTCGTTTGGCGTGTATAAGGTTCTGAAGGGCGATCTTAAAAGAGTTGGGGGTCTCAACGCTTATCTAAATTGCTGGTAAACTTCGAACTCAAATTACGATACCGATGACATTCCTACAAAACTGTTGGCCTTTGGCTCTTTAGATGATAATTTTGGGAAAATTACAAGACTTTGACACATTTGTAAAGGTAAAACAGTAACAAAATTCATACTCGAAAAATAATGTAAGAAAATAAGTTGGTCAACTAAATTCTTACACAAAAACCACCACATGACACATGTAAAACAGTGGCACAACAAATACCTCTACCGCTTCTTCGTGCCCTTTACTTTAAGGGCTTGAAATCGGTGAAGAAGATCTAAATCGAGATTATTGGTTGTTATATGCGAATTGATACTGAGTTTGAGTAATAATTCATCCTGAGCTGCTTTAATTAGTTCATCCACATCCATTTTTTCTTTAATTTTATGGTGGGTTTGTTTGCATAATTCATGATTTCGAGGATTTATAATCCCATGGGATTACAAATTCTGGGATTCATGTAAATCCCTCGTGTGTTTGGTAACTCATTTAAAATTCCTAGGATTTATATAATTATCTTTTTTTTATAATCTATATAATGTTTGGTATTACCCTCAGAATCTTAAAATTGTATGTATATGAGATTTAAAGTTAACAAAAGTGAGTCGATAAATCCCTTGATAAGTTTCCCAGGAAATCTGGGTGGGGGGGGGGGGGGGGCCGGACTACATATAAAGGATTTGCTGGAAAACTGATTCCCGTGAGAAACGTGATTCCAGGGCTTTGGGCAACCAAACATACTGAAGGAAACATAATTCCACCAAATCTCATGGACCCATAGATCCCACCTTTAAAATTCTATATCCAAACCCATCATTAGGGTTCATCTTCTTGATTTTCTTACTCATCTTCGATACTACTACCTTCCCAAAACCCAATCTTCTTTGGTTTCCTTTCCTTTACTGTCTCTCCAAAACCAGTAATAAGTCACTCGCACAGAATAGTCCCACATTGGTGGGCGTCGAATTGATAACGGAGTATATTAAGGCTTTGTTAATGCATCAGAAGCGCCAATTGCCAGGTAGTTGGAGGCCCATTGCAAATCCGTGCCATGGCTAGCGATACCTATTTTGTAGCCAAACCCAATCCACTCACCGTGCAATTGGTTTTGTGCATGGAAAATCAAATTCCGTCCATTATGAGCCCGTAACCAAACGGTGGCACCAGAGGCCTGTGCTCTTCGGAAACCTCGTATTCTGGTTAGTGATACACAGTCTGTAGCCAAAACCAATCCACTCACTGTGAAATTGGTTAATCCAATTCCGATATGCAGGAAAGTAGAAATTCATTTAATGGAAATTAGAAATTCAATTTTATAGGTAACTCAAATCATTCGTATTCAAAAAACGAATTACCCAAAACCAATCCACTCATTGTGCAATTGGTTTTGTATATGGAAAATCCAATTCCGATATGCATGAAAGTAGAAATTCAATTTTATAGGTGACTCGAATCATTCAGATTCAAAAAACGAATCTAACTATGAAGAACGTTCAATTTTATACCTGACTCGTGCAACTGATTTTGCTTTTAATTTGAGTGAAAATATGAAGGAGGGTAAAAATTCAATTTTATAGGTAACTCAAATCATTCGGATTCAAAAAAACGAATCTGATTATGCAAAAGGTTCAATTTCATACCTGAATCGTGCAACTGGTTTTTGCTTTTTATTCGAGTGAAAAAGAATAGTTTGACCCAATGCTTTATTTCCGTCCTAGTTGATCCTGATTCGACATTAGAAGTATATTGATTGTTCCCCAATAACCGAATCTTTTTGTCTGTAAATACTTCATATTTGATTCCATCCACAAATCCATTTTCTTCCCTATGAGTTCCAGTATTGATAAGAATTCTAGTTCTTTTTGTTCATATGTTATGGTATGAATATACAATACCAATTCGTTATGTATGGATGATGAGATTCCATTGATATAGAGCCAATTCCAATAGACTTATTGAACATTCCAATTGGCGTGCATCCAACTGTAATTTAACCTACGAATTTGCCAATTATGAGTTGTGCACTTTAACCATTCAGCCATGAATAACCCAAGAATTCTAGTTTTTAAAAGGGATCATCGTACATCGTGAAAACAAAATTCCAATTGAAATGCAATCTTGAGGAGAAATCAATGAGACGACATCAATTCAAATCCTAGATCTTCGAATTGAGAGAGATCAAGAATTCTCAATATTTCTTAGATTCATGGACCGAATTCGATTCAGTGGGATCTTTCACTCACATTTTTTTCCACCAAGAACGTTTTATGAAACTCTTTGACCCCCGAATTTAGAGCATCCTCTTTTCATTCGATTCACAGGGTTCAACAAGCAATCGATATTTCACGATCAAAGGTGTAGTACTGCTTGTAGTAGCGGTCCTTATATATCTTAACAATCAAAATATGGTCTAAAGAAAAAATCTCTATTTGATGGGGCTTCTTCCTATACCTATGAATTCCATTAGACCCAGAAATGATACATCGGAAGAATATTTTTGGTATTCCAATATTAATAGGCTGATTTTTTCACTCCTCTATCTTCCAAAAGTGAAAAAAGATCTCTGAGAATTGTATCGTGGATCCGAAAAAGAGTACTTGGGTTCTCCCAATAACGAAAAAGTGTATAATGCCTGACTCTAACGGGGGTTCGCGGTGGTGGAGGAACCAGATTGAAAAAAGATGGAATTCTAGTTGTATATAAGATATCCAAGGAAACCATAGTTGGAATTGAGATCTCATTCAAAGAGAAAGATATCAAATATCTGAAGTTTATTTTTGTATCATATACGGATGATCCGATCCGCAAGGACCATGTTTGGGAATTGTTTGATCATCTTTCTCTGAAAAAGAAGCGAAACATAATCAACTTGAATTCGGGATAGCTGTTCGAAATCTTAGTGAAACATTGGATTTGGTATCTCATGTCTGCTTTTCGTGAAAAAATACTACTTGAAGTGGATGGTTTCTTCAAACAACAAGGAGATGAGTAAACTATTCAACCAAATGAGATTTAACATGTTTCCCATCTCTTCTCGAGAAACAAGTGGGTTATTTTCTTTGAAATATTGTGCTCAATTTCATATGTGGCAATTCCGCCAAGATATCTTTATTAGTTAGGTAAAAAATCTGCACGAGTCGGATTTTTTGAGGAACGTATCGAGAGAGAGTTGGTTTTGGTTACACAATGTGTGGTTGTTAAGCAAGGATCTATTTTTTAGCAAGGTACCGAATGTATCGTCAAATATTCAATATGAGTCCACAAGATCTATTTTCGTTCAAGTAACGAATTATAACCAAGTGAAAGGATCTTCTGATCAATCCGGAGACCCTTTCGGTTCGATTAGTAATGAGGATTCAAAATATGACACATTGATCAATCAAAGAGAGTTTCAACAGCTAAAAGAAAGATCGATTCTTTGGGATCCTTCATTTCTTCAAACGGAACGAACATAGAGAAAATCAGACCAATTTCCGAAATGCCTTTCTAGGACGGTAATTTGGATTGGATTATCCTTACTTCTCTTGACTTTGAAGAATACTACAATTAAACAACGAACATCAAGGTTATTATTGTGAATCATTTTTCATTTTAAAGAATCGAATTGTATGTTGAATCGCGAATCGAAAGTTCATGATAAATCTCTAAATACATATATACATACTGGAGTTATAGATTAATAAGTTTAAATATATGTTCTTAGTATTATAGATATAAATAATGAAGAATATATAACACAATTTGGTGTTCAGATTAGTGGTTGGGAACTTAATTAGGTGGACATAATCCTTGAATTCGAATCTTGTGCTCTAATTAATGCGATTCAAAATGTCTCAAAACTTTTTGTATGACTTATGATCGGTGCAAATCGCACGAGTCAAAATGTGAATTGTAAGATTCATTCAATTAGAGGTCTAAATTGGGTTGTGCCAGCACAAGCACAGCCCAACACAACATGCTAAAATTTGAGCACAGCTCAGCCCAGCACGACGCAACACGTTAGTTTCATGGGACGGGCTGGGCTAGACTAATTGACACAGTAGCCCGGCACATCATGCGGCACGGGTACGTCATAAGCTGGTGTCACTGTAGTACAGTGGTAAAGTTACTGGGTGATGATACCAGTGACCTGAGTTCGAAACTCGCCAACACGAAATTCTTTACAGATAAAAAAATAAAATGCTACACAACATGGCTCAATACATCACATTTTGTGTTTATTTCACAAAAGAGCTTTTATTCTAGCAGATTATTGACATTTTATTATCGTTATGTTGACTTATTTTCATAACAACACATATAATACCTAAATATTTGAAAAATATTTATGTTGGAAAACATAAATAAATGTGCCTGGCACAGCACAACACGGCACAACACGTTTATTTTTATGGCACAACACAACATACACGCCTTTTAGCACGGCACAACATGTCACGTCTTAATCTCCAGTACAACACAACACGGCACACAACATGCTAAGCACGTGATTTCGTGGGATGGGCTGTGCTGGGCCAGCCCGTTTTACACTTCTACATTTAATTATGAGTTTATAACCTAATTAGTTTTTTCCAATTGCACTTTTTTTGCTCAGTAGAAAAGAAAGGTTTTCCCTATTTCCCATCCCTATATTTCCTATTTCCCATCCCTATAATTAATCGACTTGACTATGACCATTACCATTTTTATTTGTCTTCTTCTTCGTTAGTCCTCTTCATCATTAAAAAACCCCAAAACCATCAAGTTAAAAACCTTAAGTTAGGCCAATTAATTATTATAATACACCTATTTATTAGATGAATTAATCTGTGATTAATCGGTAAACCATTACAGACGATTTCGTTTTTGAAACACTAAGAAACAATATCTCAACCTTAAGGATTATGCTAATTCCATTGAAAAGCTTTGCCAACAAGGCTTAGAGGTGATTAATTAACTTAAGTGGAAATTTCTGAACCCAAGTTTGGATTCTCTTTCTTCCATAAACCCATCATTAAGATGGTATATATATGTAGCCCAAAATATAAGATCAACGGTTAAGATTAATAGTTCTAGATTTGGATTTATACTTTCACATTTCAACATGACTAAATTGACCTTAATTAGTTAAATATTTTTAACAAAAATTCCGTGGATAATCATTCAATTAGTCATGAAGCGTTATTTATGGACCAAAATATCTATCATTAATTTGTTTCCCTTAATTCCGGCAATTATAGTTATTATCTTCATATTTTCCGTTGCAGTTTTTCTTTCCTAAAATATTTACCTTTTTTTAATTTTGGTGCTCTCTCTTTAATTCTCGTTCATCCATCTCTTGATTCTCTTCTGGTTTTCTTTCCTTCTTCTTATAGTCATCCAATAATGGATATTAATTTATTACTTCAAGCTATTATGTTCTTCATCAAGAAAAGCTAATTTTTTTAGCTACTAGTAAGCACAATATTAACGCAGTTTTATACGGTTCAGGGTTCAGTTTAACGCAGTTTTATACGGTTCAGTTTTATACAACCACAACTGAATACATTCCATTAAGGATAATTGCCATTTTCAGTATACGGTGATAATTGTAATTTTCGCAAAAACTGAATTATCACACCCGTCAAGTGAAAATTGAATTTGCAATCTTGTGAAAATTCAAATGTTCACACGTAAGTGAAAAGTTTAATTATCACCTACGTAAGCAAGTGAAAACTAGTGATTTTCCTAGTTCAAGTTTACACTTGAATTTTTTTTTGCAAGTAGAAGTATAATTTCGTCACCCCTTCGTAAGGGGAAAAACCAGACTTTCACTTTATTCTCACGTGAAAAAACCATTTATCCGTTCAAAGATCAAACTTTTTTACCCGGTTCGCATATACCAATCTATACAACTAATAATTAACAATTACACTAAACTAACAATTAAAAACTCAACAACCAGAATTACATGCAGTTTCAAGTTCATTAATAACCTAAAGTAATCGATTCAAACTTACAAAAAGTGATATAATATCAGAAGATTTCGAGTAAATAAAACACTGCTTCTATTCTGGACCAACAATCTACGGCAATGCTGTATAAATGTAACCATGGGTTGAAATAGATTCCAACATGGTGTTGATTCTGGGAGCTTGCGATCGTTTTTGATTCAACTTTAGTCCTCCATCTTCTATATCACGAAAGAGGTCTCGCAGAAAATTTGCTCTAAACAGCATTGCAAGGTGCTATTACTCACCATTGCAACATTAATATGTAAAAATTCAGGATAACGATATTCATTTATGGAATATCGTTTAAGGATAGCCGCAAAAGTTGCAGGATCATTATCTTACTTGCATGCTGAAGCTATTATATACACCCATAATTCATAGAGACGTCAAATCCAGCTACATACTTCTAGACAGTGATTACAAAGCGAAAGATGCAGATAAGGAGTACAAACTATACACCATCTTTGGATTTTTTTTTATTTTTTTTCTTTCTCTCTGACAAAGAAATAGAGAAGAAAGGAAATCAATTTTTAATATTGATCACCTATGGCTCATATATATGGACCATGTCTCTTTAGAATTAATCAATAGATTTAATTCAATTGCACCCAAAAATTAAAATTTGGTGCAGCGAAGATATGAAATCCATCGCAGAAAAGAAAAAAATAATCATTTTAATGAGAACATATTTTATAATCTCATAGACATGGGTTTTGTTATTGCCGATAGGACAAAACAATAAATAAGGCTAACTAAATTGATTCAATAATCAATTATGTAGTTACCATCCAAAAAAATAATTAAAAGATATTATAGAAATACCTTAACAAATTGGTATATAAAAAAATGGGTTAACAATGAAACCAACAATACCATTGATCGTCTCTGTTTACTTGTGCATCAAAATTGTATTAGTCCATCCAAGTAGAGTATATACAAAATGAAACCAAAAGTTAGCATAAGATTTTAATTATACCATGCAAGCAAATTTAGAGATTTAAAAACCAATTACTAATATAAATTATTAGAAAGAAAATTTCCTTTTAACACCAATTCTCCTTTGCTGATTTTCTTTTTAGAAGTTCCGAAGCTCGATGTAGAGTGTGCTGATGATGTGTTGTAAACTAAAAGAAGACATAAAAAATAGAGAGAAAGAAGAGGAAGAATTCTCATTACTTGTGTATATACAATTGTGTAAGGACCTCTATTTATAGGTCATATACAATAGAGTGGGTGGTTAATGGCATTAAGTATTAGAGATAATGGCATACAACCATTACTAGCAATTAACATGTACTAAAGATGGAGGTTACAAGAAGACCAGGGGTGGTGAAGGAGATGTAAAGGTGGTGGTGTAAGTATGGTGTAAATCCACCAAATAATTATTCACAACATAACCAATATTGACTAAAAGTTCTTAAAATGCCAATTCTTATTAATCTGTGTGTAAATACAAAGGTTTGGGACTATATAGTAAACTGCCGTTTATAACACTTGCAACTGGTTAGTTTTATTTATATGCACCGGTGTCTGTCTTTCGTTTACGCCATCTCCAATACGTCACCCATATCACTAGTGGATGATCATTTGAAGATAGAATTATTCTGTGGACTATGATTTGAGGGGTCTTCGTCACCCATATCACTAGTGGATGATCAATTGAAGATATAATTATTCTTGAGGAGTCTTCGTCGATCCTAGTTGGCCTTGAAGATTCAGCAACAAACCGGTGGATGTAAAAACTCCTCTTACCTTGAAGATAATGCTGATTTCTCTTATATATCTACAGATTCTACACATAAGGACATGCATGAAGTGTACTTTAACAGCTAGGGAGAAGAATTGAGAGCATATTATTAGAAATGTCTGTTTTTGTTAATTGCCATGAGATGTTTGGTGACTCACGTCTTAATAATCTAGATGAAGTGTATACCAGTTTCTGTAGAACTCCATTACACATAGCAGTTATGTGTGATGACATAGAATTTCCAAAAAGAATTCTTTCCGTGAGACCTGACCTTGCATCGAAGGAAGACAAACAAGGATTTACTCCACTTCACCTTGCTTCGGCGAGACCAAGTCTTCAGATGGTGAAATTATTGCTGAAGGCCAGACCTGGTGCTTGTGTAGCGAAAGATAAAGATGGAAGAACGCCTCTCCATCTAGCAGTTATGAAAGATCGGGTCGAGATCATGAAAGCACTAATGGAAGAAAAACCGGATGCTGTTCACGTGAAGAATGATGAAAATGGTGAGACTATACTACACTTTTGTGTTAAAAATAATGATAGTTTTACTACTCTAAAGCTATTGGTAGACAAGTTGCCGCTTGCACGGAATTTAGACAGAGATACTGCTATATCTATCGACTCCAAGGACAATGACGGCAACACAGTCTTGCACCTTGCTGCAGAAATGGGAAAAATCTAGGTACCTTATAATTTCTTTTTATATATATGATTTGGCGAAAAGGTTCTCATGTATTTTGTAATTGAATTTCTTTATTGTGTGTTGCAGATTGTAAACTATTTATTGCACAGTAATAATATAAGAATCGATATAGATGCTATAAACAAAAAGGGCCTGAAAGCCTTGGATGTGTTATCGGAAGCTGAGAGCAACGATCTAAAAACTGGGTTTTATAATGACTTAGGACACAACAAAGAGCTTACGGATGAAACTTTGTCAGGAAAGAAGGATCATAAACAAGTGAATAAGAAATCGCAGAAAAAGCGTGACAATGCAGAGAGGGTGAACGCCTTATTGGTGGTGGCAACATTGATAGGGCAAATCGCCTTTCAAGCTGCGCTAAATCCGCCAGGTGGGGTTTGGCAAGATGACTTAAAAGTTGACTCTAAGGAGGACCCCGTTAAATTTTATTACTATATTCTTCGTATGTTTGGCTCCACCAAAACCGACGTGTTGGATTCGAACGACGAGGTTCCTGATCCTAGTGCTAGTCTCAATACCCTGTATTTTATCGAGGACCTAGTAAACCGTACTGGTCAAGATAAAAACACAATGAAAGGTTTAATATTGCAAGATTTCACGGGTGATGTTATTTCATTTTACAATAGCAGTGAAGGTGGTATGTTTTTCCCTTATCTAATACGATATGCCGGGTTCCCTATAATGGCTTATAAAAACCCTGAACTCTACGGGACTTACATGCTTGTTAACACAGTTGCGTTTTCGCTGTCGCTGACGATTGTGTTTGCAGTAATTTGCGGGTTTGTGCATGATAAATCTGTCGCTCAAAACAGAATTCTTGTTATGCTGTTGTGCATTTCAATAGGATGCATTTCCATTGGTTATTTGGTTGTTTTAGAGTCTTTGGTGCCATATTTTTTCTTAAAGGGTCAAGTAGGTTCTTCAGTCTCTATATACTTTGTGCTCTGCTGCATCTGTGGAATTGGTCTCCTTCTCTGGAGATTGCTATCAAGGATGGTTAAGCTACAAAAGAAGCGCCTTACCCCATTTAACTACCTCAAAGCGCTCTTCAGAATGGATGCAAGTGCTGCCGGAAAAGTGGTTTTATTAATATTTGGTATATGTGCTGTTTACTTTACATCCAAAGTTGTTCGTATTTAATTAGGGAACTGCAATCCATTCGAAATTGAACGAGATTCATCAGTTTTCTCGTGTTAACCGGAAAAATTATAGGCTCAAAGCTTAAGCTCTTTAATTTTTCTGCTATATGTTGTACATTTCTGCTATTTTGTACTCTTCTATAGTGTTTAAACATTTATCAAAAAATATATTCTGCTTCTGGTTTTTAATCTTCATCCCACTCACAGCTGTAGTAAAGATTCATGTGACTAAGAATAAAGGTTCGTCATATTCCCTGTAACATATACAAAAATCAGATGGTTGTCCCAAAATCAAACAATGAAAAACATAAATTCAACCAATACAAAATCCTCCTATACTACTCAATGTAAAAGGGCCAATGTGGTAGACTCATAGCTTAACAATTAGGCCAACCAGGAAATGAAATGATGGTTATTTAAGAGTCAAGCATTGATCTAGTACCAACTACACTGACCTGGACAGAAAATTTAAATACCTAGTAATTTAAATGTATGGATGCAATTATATATATTTCATAAATTTGGACTTAGATAAATAATAGTTGAATGAAGTTTTGGACAGCCAGCAGTTTTTTTTTTTTTTTTTTTTTTTTTTTTTGTTGAAAAAAGCAAAGATAACCAGCAGTGCTTCCTGTTTGGCTGAAATTTCTTCGACAGAGATGTTCCAAAGTGTTATGAATAAGCTTGGTAGTTGCTTGACGTTCCAGTCCTCATTACTTTGAACCTCACCATGTGAATGTGCCACAGCATATTTGGAGGGCTTAATTGACGACCGTCCCCAACTCAAAAAGTCAAAATCAAGATCGTCTAATGAAGATACAGAAATCTTTCCGCCACGTGTAGGGCTATGAGTGCGAGAATCAATAATGGATACTCGTCAAAGATATTGTTACCCTAGGCCATGAGAATGCATTTAATGAGACGACACAGAGGTCAAATCAATGGTTAGAGGGCCAAAGGAACTATTAGCGAAGATATCTGAGTGCGAATTCGTGCAGACTCCTTAACGATTGTATATTTCATATTTTAATCTATACCCTTGATTTAATTTAGGGAGTTATGTAATGAGGGTCGTGATTCTAAACATGGAGGATAATGGGGCCATCAGTTAATTAATCAACCAATCATAAGAATATGTGAAATTTACACTCGTTAGAAGAGTGTGAACATATTTGAACTCAAGATATCATAACAAAGTGAATGCAACGAGGAACACTTCTGGACGAACATCGAGTAGGAGTCAATTAAAGTGACGAGCGGGGCAGCTAACGAAGATAAATCATCATGCGAGATGAGGAGACAATCACCCAAGAGTATCTCCGGGTTTATCGCCGAGGAAGATCTGTTAAGGATCGAGCAAGAGAGAGGAGAGCATAAACGCGGAAGCAATAATCAAACTACATTGATAATAATTTGGTGTTTTTCTCATTAATTCATCAAGATATTTTCTATATAAAAATAGAGTTTTTTCGAGCGTTGTGGTTCACCGGAGCTTCTGGTTGATTCTGGCCCCACAATTTAAACTTTCAGCCAATAGAATTAAAATAGAATATTTGTTGCCCACAATATATTTTCAACCAATCATATTAAAAATATATTTTCTAAAATAGGAAAATCTATTAAAATCTTATAAGCTCACCAAAAATACATTGCTAAATTGGTCGTAATATTTCTATCTTAATTAAATTTAAGATCAAAATTCCCAAGAAAATGAATAAACCGAAAATAAAGTCACATCAGAGTATGTAATATTCATCGTGATTTAATCGCAAAATTAGATCAATCATAAAAATATAAAATGTCAAATGTTCTATTACATTTTTTCTAATTAAACTAATCTTAATAAAAATTCTAAACGAATAATAACTAAATCAAATTAAACTAATATTAGTTGTAATTTACAACACAATTATAATGAAACCACGAAAACTTTGAATGAAATTAGATCAATAATTAAAATTTAAAATCTAAAATACATAGATTTGTAGATGCTTACCTGTAGATTGAAGCGTGATTTCTCTATGACAAAATAATAAAATGATTATTAATCCTGCCAAATAATTGACATACAAGACAATTAGTATAAAATCGGGATGATATGAAGCAAAATTTTGAAAACGATAAAAAGAAAACATTATTATTAAATTGAAATAGACAACAATAAATTTTTTTCTATTTTATTTTTTCTTAATGATGTCATCCCAAAAACAAAAACAAAAACAAAATCTATTTTTAGTTTTTATGTTATCTTCGGTATGTTATAGGGCCTATGGCCAATGGATATGCGGTCCAAAATGGAAGTCTTTTGAGTTTCCCCTTTTCCATGTATATAAAGTATATTGTACCCATGTAACTAAAAAACTCTCTTATCAATGAAATCCTTATCTTTCTCTGCCTCTTTATCATTCCCCATTATTCTACTACAAAACGTTATCAGCACGATGCTATACCGCGGAGCTATATCGGATTGATTGATTTTTTTTTCTACACGGATTAACGTCAAGCTAATGTGGAAATCGCTGGAATCAAATCAGATAAGTTGGATCTGTTTTGCCTTATAAATATTTTTTTTCTTTCTTTTCCCTAATTTTTGATTTATGTTCTATAACAAATTTTTTTAATGGAGTGATTATATTTTAATTTATAATATATTCGTATGTTAAAATTAAAATAATACATTTGTATGTTTGATTTGAAACTTCATTCAAAATTCTGTTGTTCCTGTGTGTGGTTTGATGATTTTCGATCGTTTCCTGTGCGTTGTTTGTAATTCTCCGTAGAAGGAGAAGAAGGAACTCCGGTACGGTCCGGCCCACCCGGACCAATCCCGGTCCGATCCAGCCCACCAAGACCAATCCCGGTCCGGCCACCAGACCCGCTGTCCTGTTCCGGTCCGACCCAGTTTAGGGCATGCGCGACCAAGGCCGTCCCGGTTCTGTGTATGTAAAGTGGGAACCGAAGCTTATGGTTAAGGTAAATTGAATACCCATTGGGCTTATTTATTTTATTATTATTTTATTTTTGTTAGAACATGGCTAGTTCTGCTTTTTATCTTTGTCTTAAGATAAGTCCATACCATATAAAGGGTCAACTTAAATTATAATTGTTGATCTCGATCATTAAGAATTTTGATCTTAATGTTATTTTGTTCTCTTGAATATGATATTGGCATTGTTGAATGATCTTTTGTCTAATTGGTCGAACCAACTCGATTCAAATATAACTCCTTTGCTTTTTGAAAGGGAAAGAAGTACTTGAATACTGTTATCTATTTGATGTGGAAAAGGTGTTTATTCCATATAAAACTCTCTACCAATGACAATAGACCGTCTAAAAGGTGAAGCCATATGTCCCTATGCTATGTAGAAAATTTAAACACTCATGATGTTTTTCCCGAAGCATGAATGTCCAGTGGGATGAAATCAACTTATTAGATTATTATATTATAATCAGTAGCTCCAACAAAGTTATGTTGAAGTTAAAAGCACATGAATCTCAACTTTTGTGGAAGGACTCACAGAAAGTGACATGAGTCCGATTTAATTTTCTTCCATTTTTTATACTTCATTCATAATACTAACGAACCAGTATATGTTGAAGTATGCAAACAAGAGATCCTCTATTTTTAGTAAGCTATTCAACCTAAAGTAAGTGGTTGACATGCAAAATGGGATTCTCTTGACCCGTTGAGATAAAAAAAATTCTCACATTAAGCTAATCGTAGAAAAATTGAAAATTCAAATAACCCAAAAGTAATGAGGGTTAAACCTACGGACTCATATAAAGCACGTGAAAAGGGACATATATATCATGTGATGAAGCTAAAAGGTAATTCTAGCTTCCATCATAAATGAAAGAGTTGGAAATGCACCTGGTTATAGGTGTTGGTATATACAATGTAATGTGTGTAACATAGTAGCAACCAATTTTCACATCAATTTTAATGGCAACAAGAACTTTGCCTGGCCAATTGACTATCTTATTCAGTTGAACTAGATCCAATGTCTGCACTTATGGAATGAAAACACGAGACATAAATTCTCTAAAGCACTTGATATATACTGGGTGAAACGTAATATATATTCACTCTAAAGTACTTGAGTTGAATCCACTTTTGTTACGTAATAAGGCCACACCACTTATTAAAACTCACAAGACCCAAATGTCTACCTGATAGTTATTTTTCTTCCACTAATTTAAGGAATTTAAACTAGTTGTTGAACTATTTCCTTATAATGTGACTACGAGGATTGGATCATCGAGCGCAGCACTGCTCAAAATTCGTTTTCAAGATAAAACAAAGACGTCGCAAAATCTCTAGATGTACCGAGAGATAACACACCTTGTTAAATTCCCAAGTAACCCGTGCAAATGGATATCATGTGGAACATCACAATAATGAGAATGTAATTGATTGCATCTTTTATAGTCTCTAATATATTCGGAAGGAAATATATTTTAGAGAAACTAATGAGTCAATCTAGTGAAATGTAATTCACTATAATATTTGGATTATTGAATCCATATTGACCCCACGATGAAATGTTGGGAATTGGCTCATACAGGCTTTGGGCATAACCATAAAGCAACTTTGGTTGTGACATGACGATTGTTTTGAAAGAACTAATATAAATATCACTTTATTAAAGTGAACGAAAATGGGAAAAAGATTGACAAAATGAAAAGTGACGGCATGTCTCTCAATAAATATTTTTTAAAGTACTAGATACACTTCCCATTATGCTTTTAAGTAAGAGAGCATATAACTCATTTCACAAAGTCTTCTGTAAAACAGGATCGGGACCATCCTAAGATGCAAATGATGGAAAAAAAAATACATATTAGAAAAAAAAACAAGGTGAAATTTAAAAAAAAAATACATGCAGAATGCGGACCATTAAAGTGACTTATGACTCTGGTGAATGTTTTGACATTTTGTACTAGTTATAGTTCCCAAGAAGTTTTGCGTTTGGAAAACTACTAGCACATATTATACATATAAGGGCTCACCGCCCCTTGAAAATGCTAGCTAGTGCACATCAAAAGGACTTGAAGGTTATTGCATGTTTAATGGGATCAATGTGATGCTGTTGCAGATTGAAGTTGAATTGGTTGTGTCGAATATGTTGAGTTGAATCTCTCTAATGGAAGCTTAGAGCTGCAACTGCAGGTAGGCTTAAATTATAGTTGTATTGAGTTATTGAGTTTGTTTTGAATGGATGAAATGTTTATAATGTTACATTTTATAGAATCAGGTTGATAGAGCTTGTGGCTGTAATGGAATTAGACTGTTAGTCATCCCAGTCAGATGTCTGACTAGTTTTTTATACCCTCATTCACATTTATACCTACTTACTTTCAGCTTTTATGCAATGGCTAGGGCGATACACCAAAGTATTACCTAATAGGTGTGGAATTGGTTGACACAACTATATACATTGTTTGAAGAAGGAGTTTGTCCATATACATGTTTGTTTATTTCAGTGATTTGGTCACTGTTTAATTGTTTTCCAAATCTTGCCATGATTACTTGAAAGTTAAATGTTATTCCTACTGGGCACCCCTTTTAGGGATGATGTGCTCACCCATTCCCACTTTCAGTTTCAGAGACAGATCAGAGTTGCGCAGCGAAAGCTTCAAGGTTGAGTTCGTCAGTTGGTTATCTTCTGCTATGTTTATTATGTTGTATATTCTATTTGTAAACCAAATGACTATTGTATATGTATCATTTGAGAGGAGTTCTTTCTATAAAAATATTTCAGAGCGGGGCTAGTTTTTGGATTAAGTTTTGTAGCAAATTTCTTAATTGAATGTTAAGTAAATGATTTATATTCTTAGTGACTCTTTATTTAGTTAATCTCTAGAATTACTCAGCTGCTAGCTTTGGAGGCGCTACAGTAGTGCTAGTATTTGTTGGTGGATGTGGTGTTGGTTTCTAGTAGTGGTAGTTGATGGTGGATATGGTTGTGGTGGTTGGTGATCGTAGTGGTTGGTGATGTTAGTGCTGATATATATTGATGGTGGATATGGTGGTGGTGGTTGGTGATGGTAGTGGTTGTGTTTGGTGATGGTAGGGATGGTTGTTGGTGATGGTAGTGGTGAATATTGATACAAAAACACCAAATATTCATATTATTTGGGGTTTTTGTGTTATTTTTGTTTTGATGGGATAGTGACACGTTTGGAGTTATAACTCACGGCCCGTTTTTTTTAAGACCAAAAGTTTAGGACTGCAAAATATAATTTGTTCCATAGAGATATATTTGAACTATACTAACTGTGGATTTGCTCCATTAATTGGGGTCCTGTTGGCTTCAAGTCCATTTTTTCTTCTTCTTGATTTCTTGGGTTTGTGTTGTTTATCTTACTCATCCTCTCTCCCGGTCTTCTTTAATTTCCTTGTATCATTGTCTTTCAAATCATCACCTTAACTTGAGAAGTACATGACGTAGAAGAAAGGATAGCTGAGTACATAGGCTGTCATAATTCGAAGTAAATATTCTAATTTCAAATAAAATAACAGGCAACGAGTAACACAAATCAATGAACACAAACGAAAATAAAAGGATCGACACGCTCGTGGTAGAAAAAACAGGCTTGCTGAGATGTTATTTATGGGATTTACTCTCATTGTTATCAGAAGAATCGGGCTATTCAATGTCGTCCAAGATTGGGTTTGCAGTTTAGTTAATCACGGTTCACCGTGAGCAGTCAAATTTGGGGTTTATGCATATGTGGTTTGAATTGGTTCTGGTCGTAATTGTTAGAGCCATGGATCCATGGATTGAGAAGGTCAGGAAATGGAAGTGGTGTTGTGGTATAACATTTCATAGTTGAGCACTGTAGCCATTAGAATCATTTTTGTTGTTTGAATTAAGAGTATAAATGGTATTGGTGAACTGAATGGTTTACCATTTTCATATGTTTTATGAATACTGGGCATGCTTGTATTTTAGAATTTGCAGGGAATTGAAAAGCTGTAGAAGATGATTATTCAATGTACAGCAACAACACCAAGTTGTGCTTACAAGATGTTCGGCAGAATACCTGAACCATAGGGAACATATGGATGGATGTGCTAATGAGTTCAGAAGTGATAATCTATTATTGATTTGGTAAGTATGATTTTTTTATTATGGTGAACGTGATGGTACCGGTGGTGGATTTTATTACTTGAGATCTCGGATTAGTGATTTTACTTGGATTTTATTATGGTGAACCTGCCAGCCAAATCTGAGATGTAACCAAACTGCTAATAACCCTGACAAGTAAACTTATTCATCAACAGCTCCCCCTATTTTCTTTACAAATTATTGTTCGTCAAGCGTTATTGCCGCTGAATACAACAACAACAAAAATATGAGCAATATCCCTCAATATCATTCTGAACTAATAACCCATAATCATAATAATCTGATGCTCTAGGGTGAGATGGGAAAATGGATTTCACTAATTTACACTCACCCACTCAAGAGTGCTCAGATCGGGACCTTACTGTCTAGAGCTATAAACACAACAATATAGGTTGCATCGTCACTTCGAAGGGAATAAGATACCTGTGTTACAAATGGAAGATTGGTTAATTAGGCCGAGCGAAGCGAGGGAGGTCCTTATATGGCCATTTTTTTTGTAAAATCTAAGTGACACAAAAAGATTGGAAATGGTCAGGGCCGAAAAACCAAAAATGTCTCTCCTTTTTAATCCAATTACTATAACTTATGTATCTTATCTTTTTAGGGGTATAATTAGAAAACAAACTCTAATATAACATATCTAAAAATTCGTACCTTGGAATTTTACAAATTTTATTTGATTAGAAAGGTTATAAAAAACTCAACTCAATGAGTACAAACAATAATATCAAATTTAGAGTTTTTACGGAAAATTCAGAGATATTTATCCATTATGCATCAACTAATTTTCCGTTGCAACTAATACAACGATGTAATCCCTCTGTTTCAAAAAAATGATACTTTTACTTTAGACACAATTCTCGAAAATTGAATACATAACCATTATGCAAACCATCACAAAGGATGCATAACACATCATGCAACCATATTTTGGTTTATGCATCGACTAATTTTCCGTTTCTGGAAAATTGATACTTTCACATTCAGCTTCAGGAAAAGTGATACTTTCACTCCGTTTCAGAAAAAGTGAAACAGAGCAAAAGTATAACTTTTTCTGAAACAGGACGAAAGTATCACTTTTTCTGAAATGGAGCGAAAGTATCACATTTTCTGAAACGAGACGAAAGTATCACTTTTTCTGAAACGGGACGAAAATAGTCGCAGACAAACCCAATCATCAGATTCTTCTTCGGTCGGCCCTCCCACCGTGACAACGATTGTCCTAGTAAATTAATGAGTCAACTGCATAGCAAAAAAGTTCGATTATTTAATACTAATAATACATACTGTTAAGCACTAACTTTTCTACAGGAATGTCCACTTTTGTTTCTCGGTTACTAAAAATGAATAATAAACATATTCAATTAGATAATAGCAAAAGTAGTCAGCTAATAAAATTAGAAATAAGGAGTAATAAAATTAATTAAAAATAATATAATCTAACATTGGTTCCATTTGTTGCAACTCTAAATATGGCTTTGAATTTGTTTTTTTTTTCCTTCAAGCTTCATTGTAAAGTTTATCGATACCACAGAGAGGAAGATTACTTACTTTAATGCTTGCTTAAATGACTTGTAAGTTGTAAACACAGCTACACTAATGCAAGATATCCATCTGTGTACAAATGGTGGTTATCTGTAACCTACAAAGAAAATAAATCAAAATGAACCACAGAACCGGTCAAAGTTATCCAAAACCACTCTGGATGGCGAAATGATAACACTGCCTACAGCAACACAGAAAAATCAGGCGATAGCTTTCTTCATCAGTACTTTATGCAAATATATCATCTGGAGGTGGTTGTCTTTTGTCCGCTAAAACTGGTTCGCGAATTGATAAAACTATCCTCCTTCTAAAGCAACGAATCGTGGAAGCACTGCACACGTCTGTTGGACCAATTGTAAGAGCTTAATAGATTTCTGCACCTACAAACATAAAATATGATTAAATAAATAATGAAAAAAGCAACTTGGTACCAAAAAAACAAAAAGGGAACATCAAAAATTACAGGAACACTTTTTATATAGTTGTACCTCCGCCATGCATATATTGCATTATGTTCTCCTAACAAATAAGAACGCCTATTATTCTATATGAATGGTATCTACCCTTAGCCATTTTTCATATGAATGGAATCCCATTATCAACCGTTGAGTTCACATTAGATGAACTCTACCGCTACTTGTGCAATAGGTAATTTCGATCACCCATTGCATAAGTATATGTCATCGTATAATGGAGGCTGAAAAGCAAGCAAAGAATAAAAAAGTGAGAGGATATGACAGTAAGAGATAACTGAGATCAACAGTGAACTATAACATGATAGGTAGGAAATTCTGAAACTGATGGCTACTTGAACAATCGCCATGACTCAAAGGGATAACTCGAATGCACATGAGCCATGCAGTTATGTCAAGTCAGGTCTATGACCAAGAGTATAATGCTACTCAATTCTAGCATCTGCTCTTGACATTTTTCGAAAAACACCTTTAATGGTATTGTCCGCGCATAGTAGTGTTGAGAACAAAATAATGTCACACTATTTGTAGATAGCTTAAAGTACCTTTTCTTTGTTTTTGCCTGAACATTAGGAACCCAATCTAATTAAAAACCATAATAAACTACATAATTTCCGATGTCGGGAAAAATAAAATAATAGGCAAGCTTAATCTAAGAACTCGGATGTAAATTTAAAAAATTACTTCTTCATGATGTTCCTCTCAACTACCTCATAAATCAAGTAAGACAATAGAATTCGAAACTCTGAACATTCAGAACTTAGGGGTATAAACTTCAGCCTCTCTCACTCACTTTCTACAACTCACTCTAAAATTTAAGTAGCAAATTAAGTATATATGTAAGACCAAGTTCACCAATAGCATCAAGATCGAAATCAAGTGGGTTTTGACCTTAATTATGAACTTTTAGCTCAAACGTTGAAGAGTTGACAGTTATACAGAAACAATGAGTCAATATCTTACTTCGCACAATAGACTAAGGAGTAATGACCATGAATATGCACAAATTTATAGAAATGATGCCTATACGGTAGCATTCTTGAATGAGTAATGAGTATGCACAAATTTATAGAAATGAGTAATGAGTCAATGTCTTACTTTGCAGATTGGAAAGCTCATTTCCTAAATCAGCCTGAGAGAACCATTCTTGTTCAGTCTGTCTTAGGTACTTTAGCTACACATCAAATGGCAGTCTTCCTTATGTCTATAAAGCTGACAGATAAGCTAGATTCAATCCACCTGAGGTTCTGGTGGAATAAGAAAGAAGGAAAAAAAGGTTTGTACTTTAAAAAATGGACAGAAATTGCTTTAGCTAAAGAACTAAGGAGGTTAGGAATTAAACAGTCTGCAATAATGAACCAAGCCCTGTTAGCTAAGTTGGCATGGAGAATGTCCAGATGCTCTGTGGGTTAAACTCATGGAAAGCAAGTATTTTTTTTTGGGAGTAATCCCTTAACTGATATGATATGTAACTCAGGGTCTTGGATCTGGAGGGGTATTCAATAACGTTTAGAGATCATTAGGAAAAATACTTGCTGGGAGATAGGAGATGGCACTAGGATTAAAATCTGGAAAGATATCTGGATTCCAGACACTGATAAACTAGTTGACAACTCTCTAATTTCTGCTCATTATATAACAATTAACCATCTCTTTGATCAGGATACTAATCAATGGAATCTGAACACTATAAATTCCTTATTTGATGGCAATACAGTTGCAAAAATTACTAGAGTCAGGATCCCATTTCATGGAAATGATAGGCTGAGATGGAAGCACACTCATGATGGTAACTTTTCTATCAAATTTGCTTATAAAACCATTCAAAATTCCACAGTTGCTGTTACTCAAGGTACTAGGAACTGGAAAGGATTCTGGAAGAAGGATCTTCCTCCAAGAATTCTAACCTTTTTGTGAAAATGTATTCATACTTGTCTCCTACTAGGGATAAAGTAAGTAGATATGTTTCCACCCGCCCTGAAATTTGCCCCTTTTGTGCTTCTGAAAATGAAACTTTCCAGCATCTTTTTTTGTGATTGTCATGTGACAAAAGAAATTTGGAGACATACTGATCCTATTATAGCTGCTTATATGGAGAATGTTGTCTTATATGATTGGTTGGTCAGTAATTTCTTAACTGTGGCGAGTAATTCTGTAAGTTTAATGGTTAATGCTGACAAAATTGCTACTGGTTTATAGATTATCTGGAAGGTGAGATGCTCCTTAGTTTTTGATAATGTTCAGGTGAGTATTTCAGGCACTGCAGGAAAGATTAAAAAGGAGTTTAATGAATGGTTACTCCACAAAACCATTCAACTATCAGAAGTAGTAATGTTTGTCCACAACTTCTATCTTGGAAATCTCCAAGCCAAGGATCTTTCAAGATTAACTTTGATGCTGCATTTTATAATGAAATAAGAAAATCTGGAGTTGGACTAATATGGAATGGCTTTGCAGGTATCTGCTATGGAGTTAGATGCATTCCCACAACAACAGTAGGTGCAGAACAAGCTGAAGCACTAGCATTACTAGAAACAATCAAATGGGCGAAAGAAATAGGACTGACAAAAGTTCACTTTGAAGGAGACTGCAATAATGTGGTGCTGGCGGTTAATGGAAACAGGGGAGCAGTGCACTGGATCCATAATAGTATTATTGAAGACTGCATATTTTTACTTCAATTTTTTGAATTTTGGTCATGTTCATTTATTAAAAGAACAGTGAATAATGCAGCACATGTAGCTTCTAGGTTCTCAGTAGATTTGCTTATCAAAACAGATTGGAACACCTCTTTTCCAACTGTAATTGAAAACTGTATTCAAGCAGATAAAACTGCTATCTAATCATCAATACAACCCATTTTCGTATTAAAAAAAAAACCCAAGCAATGGAAATTTAACTAAAGTCAGTTCTCACATACATTTTCCCATCTTTGTCAATAGTTTCTAGTGCTTCCTTTGATATCCTCTCGACAGGATTGCTGCAAGAAGAATTACGAAATCGAAAATCAATAACAGACTTGAAAAAGCATAAATACAAAATCAATAACAAAGTAAAAAAAATGCATCGTTGACATCTATGAATTGTCGTTTGTGAGGATCAAAGAGAACACCACATGTGGTCCAAATTTTCAACCACTGTTCAAAAGCGCTCACCTATCATTAAATTCCTGCTCCATATGATTAGTTCTGAAAGATGCCAGATTATTAGATATCAATAATATTTTTGACTTGATAAACATAAGCATATACATAAACAACTTCCAGAATCAAGAAATGAATGAATCACGAATTGGAAAGTGTAGTGCCTTTCTTACTACAAAGCCAATATACGTGACATAATGTATGTACTTTTTCAGAATTATAATTAGGTATTGATCAATAATGCATGCATTTTAGAGAGAATTAATAGTCATGGCTAAGATCAAAAGCAAAGCAAAACAAAATAATATAATTTCAATGTTTCAATATGTAGATACCTTGATCTGCATTCCTCCTCACCCTCGATAAAGTTTGACGTACCCAAAAAATCAAGATTTATAAAAACCTAACTTGGTGTAAAACCTTAAGATTTCACGAATGGCTTCTAATTCAATTTTTGAATCTCCAACCTCAAATAATACATCATAATGTCCATCTTCCATTATCGGCGATGCTAGCTTCATCAAACAAAAAAAAAAAAAAAAATTCAGTATACAAAATCACCCTCGATAAAGTTTGATGTACCCAAAAAATCAAGATTTATAAAAACCTAACTTGGTGTATAACCATAAGATTTCATGAATGGATTCTAATTCATTTTTTTTAATCTCCAACCTCAAATAATACATCATAATCTCCATCTTCCATTATCGGCGATGCTAGCTTCATCAAACAAAAAAAATAATATTTCAGTCACGGAAGTTTATGTTTTTTTGCTTATGTTTCTCTTTCTATTAATTCTATATTAGAATTTTTTTAAACTTTTACAACGTTCTTAGTTGGCATCCGAGCGACAAGCTGGGCACATACCCCTTTTTGAATAGCAACACCCAATCTATGAAAAATAAAACTACCTAGACCACTACCAGCATCATGACTAACTAAACAATTCTTCAAACGCTTGAAAAAACATACGGTATCTTCACTGAGTTCCCCTAAGGTGGTGAAAGCTAAAACTCCCAAACCATAACCATGCGAAACACATTCATTCAAATATTTAGCACGTTTGCGCGCAATTGCTTTAGAAATAGCCTGGCCCGGGATGAAAGAACGAACTCCATCACCAGTAAAAGGTGAAACACCTGTGACATCCATACACACATCTTGCCGTTTTCCCAGTTGAGAACAAGGATGTCTGCTGGACGTAAATCCTTGTCAGTATCTGATGAAAAACCCAAAGAAACCTCTTTGCGCGCAGGAACACCATCCTTGTAACAAATATTCGTAATTACATCACAAACTAAATCATGACGGAACTTCAACCCCACGTCTTTAGCACAATGTCGAGTGTTGCCAAGTGTCCTCTCCAGGGTTTTTTTACAAACCCTTGACCAATAGAGTGTTGCCAAGTGTCCTCTCCAGGTTTAATGTACAAACTCTTCTCTAATTAAATGTCCAAACTCTTTTCTCAGTGATTCTACAAACTCTTTTCTCGGCGAATACTGAAGCTCTTTCCTAAGCGAAGGGTGACGCTCACCATTCAACGTGGAGGCTCATAAGAGTTAGGATTTTAAAAGAGTTAGATGGCCCGTGGTACATGCACAAGCCTAATGTTGGCTTTTGATAAAAAAGATATAATACGATCACAAGCCTAATGTTGTCCATAGTTAATGTCCGGCACGGCACGGTGTACACTCCGCCCTTGATCCTTTTTTTTTCCCAGTTCTATAACAACCATCTAACCATTTTTCACAGAAGAAGTAAAGCAGCCAGAGAGCGATGTGGAACCCTAATACTAACACCAACTACAGGAAGAAGAGAACACCGTAATTTGGTTGTGGTGGTGGTGCGGAAGAAGATCTTCACAGGGCAGCTAGAGCAGGAGATATACATGCAGTTCAAATCCATTATTTAACTGTTAATTCCAGAGATAAGCACTCCGTATCCTTTTTATTCTTCTATGATCGTCATCATCATCATTTTTTCTTGCTTGAATTTTGATAATATTTTGTTTGATTGATATTATGTACTCAGATTAATTGTGGGTTTCTTTTGTTGATTTGGAATTTAGGGTGCAGATTTTGCGTTTAGGGTGTTTGAAGAAACAACTGAATGAGATGTTGTTGTTTCTTTGTGTTTGGTTGATTTTATGAGCTTAGGATGTAGATTTTGGGGTTTCTTTTGTTTCGTGAAATTTGAAAAATTTGGGGTTTAGAGATCTAGCCGAGAGGTCTTATTATTAGTTATTTCTTCTTCATTCATGGCTAAGATATAAAAACTTCTTTAGATGGCTTGCAATAATGCTAAAGCCTCTACTTGCTCTTTGTTTTTTTGTTAGGGTTAAGTTTACTCGAGATGCCAAGAGTGTCTGCTATTCTTTTATGGGAAAATCTTTAAAGTATAGCCGCAGAAGTTGCAGGATCATTAGCATACTTGCATGCTGAAGCTGTTATACCCATAATTCATAGAGACGTCAAACCCAGCAACATACTTGTAGCTAGACAAGGATTACAAAGCAAAAGTTGCAGATTTCGGAGATCTATAATTCAAGACTCGGTTAAATACACTTGTTCAGGGCACATTAGGATCTGCATGATATCAATCAGGGAGAAAAGCGACGTGTACAGCTTTCTTCTTGCCCAATTATTCACAGGTAACAAAAACCGGCATCAACAGATCAGAGAAATGGCGCTCCATGGATTGATGAGGATGACTTCCCACTTACGTCTTGGAAGGTCTTGTTGAAACTTAAAATCAGCAGAACTATCGTGAAACTTAGGGACGTTAACTTTGCCAACTCTAATGTCAGCAAAGCATCATCATATTCTATTATCATGCCTAAAGACTTGAGAAAACTTTGGCCTACGTAATCCTCGGGCTTTTGCTGATCTCAAGTACGAAAAACATTTTGTGCTACTTAGTAGTAGACTAGATTCCAAATCCTAACAACCAAGTAATGAGACAATCGTACTAAGATAGTCCTACATTGATAACCTAAGAATTACATAGGTAGGATTTTAAGGTTCTGAGTTTTTCTTAAATTACTTCGTTTTCAAAGATTGCTTTAATGACTTAATCATTTTCAAATCACTGATTTCCTGAATTCTAGTATTTTATTCTCTTAAAACAATCGATCCCAATCATTTAATGTAATCATTACTAATCATTTTAAGTTTTATTAATCTTCATAATCATTGATTGTTTCTAATCTTTCTGGATTTTTCTCCTACCTGTTCTTTAAATCTCATAACCTGATTTCCCAGTTAGGAAATCAGTGTTATCATCGTTCTCCCACTCCTTGTTTACCCGTGCTTTACTTCCTTACATGTTTTTCTTTATCTTCTTTCAGTTTCGTTTCTTTTGAAGAAATTCATCAACTTCCTTTAACTGTCAAAATAACTTCTTTTTTTCAGTTCTAACTGCAAGTTTATTTCTTCTTTTTCATCGGTTTTTCTAAACCTTTATTATTGCCTGCTTTGGCTGTTTCCCTCTTCCTTTCTTCTACTCTTGCCAAAATGTCTTCTGATCCTCAAAACGCAGAAAATGATCTACTGGAACACTTTTCAAACATGTTGTCACAGGAAAAATCTTCCTCAACCATCAACCTCAACAATAACTTCCCTGGTTCAAAACTTAACCATCAAAATTGCCTGGTACTCAAAGTTATCAAATCAAAAACCCCTCAGATTAATACTCTGAGAGAAATATTACAAAAATTCTGGAAAACTAATCACCCCTATTATGTATCAGTGTTTACGGATGACACTTTCTTGATCAAGTTTGAATCTCAGGTGGATTTAGTCATGATTCTGGATTCATTAAAGAAGAACTTTATGCTTTGGAAAGATGCTTGCCAGGAAAGCTTCCCTCAGACTATAAATTTGATTCAGTTGAGTTTGGTTTACAAATCCATGGACTACCAGTTGAAAATCTGTCTGCTATGTACGTCTATGAATTTGTCTCTCAATTGGGTAAAACTCGTCCTATCCGGGGTTATGAAGCCACTTCTTGGGGAAAATTTTCCCATCCCAAAACCCACATCAATATCAATCAACCCCAACCACAGGCAATAGCCTTTCTTCTCCAGAACAACCCAAAGTATGTTGTAACCATAAAATACGCCAGGTTGCCCAAGTTCTGCTTATTATGTGGTCGCATAGGACATTTGATAAAAATTTGCCCGAAAGTAAATGACTTCAAGGATTATGTATATGTTAACTACCCAGAAGCACTTTAAGAACAGGCCATTGAGATGATCAAGCCTAATTTTTCTCCATCAATTAATGCCTCTGCAAAATCTCAGTTATCTGAAATTCCCATTTTCAAGGATATATATGTTGCTGATGAACGTGTTAATTCTGCACCTATTCCAAACAAGCAACCTGATTCAGAGCCTGTTCAAATTCATCCTACCATCCCACATATATCTGCTTTCCAAGCACGTTCTCAACAAATGTATGAAAATTCTTTCACTACTGGGAATATATCTTCTGCAAATTATCCCGGATAGTTTTAGAGTTGAAAGAAGATCAATGGAATTTTTTAATTTCGATAGCGGACCTTCAAACCCAATGTTTGTATGTCAAAGAGCAGACCAACGTAAAAAATCTCTAGACAAGGAGAAAGGGAAACAGACTTGGCAGGGAGGAAAGCACTCTTTAATCAATACTCTGAGGATAAATCATCCATGGCAGTCAAGTTACAACCCAGAGTCTATCTTATCTGTTTCTGAAAACCCTGATTGCCTCAATCCAATATTGGCATACTCAGCATTACAGGATATAGATAGAGGGAAAACGATTATTACTGAAGTCTCTGCCAATATCATGGCAAAGAATGGAAAAATCTTGCTAGGTCTCAAGGTAAGTCAAAAAATCTCTCAATAGAACAACCCAATGAAAACAACACACCTAAAGAAGGCAAGATGAGGGTTCTATCAGAACCAATTCTCCACATCCAAAATCTCGAAAGAAAATGGAGACAAGATCTTCTTCAAAGAATGGTACGACGGCAAATCCTAAACAGCCGCAAGATAAATGTTAATTCTAGCATTGAATTGGTGGGGTTTGGGGAATCCCCCAACAATTAGAGCCTTGAAGACATTCCTCAGAGGTACAAATTCTTCGATCTTATTTCTCTCAGAAACTAAAATGTCAGAAGAACTATCTCTTCAACGAGTGTACCAATTTGGCTTAAGTCATTCTTGGCACATGTTTTATGTTTACGGTCCACTAGTACAAGCTCACAGGGCAAGTTTTTGGCGAAACTTGACACTGTATGTTCATAATTTTTAAGGTTGTAAGTTTTTTATCGGTGATTTCAATGCTATTTCTTCTGGTAGTGAAAAATTTGGTGGATTACCGGTGTTAAATTCAAATATTTCCTTCTTCAATGATTTTATTCAGCAAAATCATCTTATAGATTTGGGTTATAAAGGACTAGCTTATATGTGGAGCAATGGTAGGGAGATTGAGGGTCTTATACAACAACGTCTGGACAGATTTCTTGCAAATCAAGAATGGTGCATTGAATTTCATATGGCGGTTGTTCTCCATCTTCCAAGAATTGCTAGTGATCATGCGCCAATTCTCCTTAATACTTGCAGAAATGTATCTAGATCTCCCCTAACTATAAATTAGAAGCTATGTGGCTCTATCATCCTGAAGTCATGGAAAAAGAAGGGGAGTCCTGGTCCCAAAACTCTGAAGAGGATATTCAATCAAAGTTAAGAAAGCTAGGAACTTTTCTCACGGACTTGTCCCGTAGAAGAATTGGCTGTGTCAAACACAAGATCTCCATTCTCAAAGATAAACTTCTAAGAATCCATTCTTGGAGACCTAGTGCGGCAAATATTGCTAAGCAAAAGCTAGTAGCGGCTCAATTGAATGAATATCTGATGATGGAAGCAACATACTGGGATCAGAGAATGAAGCAACAATGGGAAAAATGTGGAGATCGTAATACGAGACACTTTCATTTGTCAGTTCAACAAAGAAGGAGGAAAAATACTATCAGTCACATATTAAAAGACGGAGGGAGTACTGTATATCTTTTAACAGCTTCTTTCTCCATCAACATTAATGGTTCTCCTCAGTGTTTCTTTAGAAGTGAAAGAGGAATTCGACAGGGCTGCCCGTTATCTCCTACCCTATTCATAATTTGTTCTCAAGGTCTATCCTTGCTTATGTAACAATATGAATCTCAAGGCTTATATCAAGGGTACAAACTCAATAGGTTGGTCCAACAATATCACATCTTATGTTTGCTGACGATATATTTTTCTTTGGGGAACATTCAAGAACTAACATCCATAATCTGATGAAGCTTCTACAAAGTTATACCGAGATGTCTGGTCAGGTTACTAACTATGAAACATCCGCTATTTATTTTAGCAAGGGTATCTCTAACCTAAGGAAGCAAACTACAATACAAGATCTGGATGTGAAAGAAATGTCAGTGGACGATAAATATCTAGGGGTTTATCCATTAAAATCAGATTACATGATTGCTAGTTTTGATTTTCTTTTGAACAAATTTGCTAATAGATTACCGGGATGGAGATTTCACTTTGTCAACACTGCAGACAGAACAGTACTATTAAAATCAACTCTCTCCTCTATTCTTGTGTTTCTTTATGGGTATTTGTCTTCTTCCAAAGGGTGTAACTCATGAGATTGACAAGATACAAAGATGTTCTTGGAATGGGCATTCTATTGAGGAAAGAATATTTCATTTTATTAATTGGTCGAAAATCTTCTTGTCCAAGGAAACTGGAGGTCTTGGAATTCGTAACATAGATCAAATGAATTTAGCTCTGATCTGCAAACTTGCTTGGAGGTTCTTAGAAAACGAAGATGCAATGTGGGTTAAATTATTAGCTGCTAAATACATCCAAGAAGGTACCTTTTGGGAAGTTGAATCTCCATAAAAATGCACTTCTGTGTGGAGTAGTTTACTTCAGTTCGTAGTATTCTGGAGAACAGGGTGTTCTGGCAGATTTCGAATGGGGAAAAAGTACACATTTGGAATGATCCATGGATGGCTCAAAGCATTGACCATTTAATTACCAGGCCAGATACTTTTCCAGCAGACATAAATAAGGTGGCAGATCTATTTTTACCAAATTCTCTTTCTTGGAATCTGGATTTACTAAACCATCTTTTTACTCCAGAAACTGCAAACTGCATATCTGCCATTTATCTCAGTGAAGAGGATGAGTCTAAAGACAAATTGATTTGGTCTTGCAGTCCGTCAGGTAAATTCTCAACAAATTCTTGTTACAAATTGTTGATGAATAACTTTTCTTCTAATTTGGAGGAAACTTCTCGACGTCAGTTATCCTCAAAAAAGCTTCTCTGGATTTTGATCTTTGTATGGAAAACTTCTCAGATAACTGCCCTTCTCATAATATCATCCAATAATGGATTCCACTGCTTCCTCCTCTTGTCAAAATAAATGTTGATGCAACTTTTATTCCCAACAATGGAGCAGCAGGGGCAGTGGCTCGAGATCAAAACAGGAGTTTTCTAGGCTGTGTTTCTTCTACTTTTATTGCAACTTCTTCTTTATTAGCAGAAGCAATTGCCTGCAACTTGGGAATGCAGTTGCAAAGAAGATTAAACATTACAAACTTGGTGATTGAAGGTGATACTGTTGGGGTTACTGCTGCAGTTTTAGGAGAAGTTGATAATATTTCGTGGAGTATTCGTTCGGAAATTTTAAAAATCAAAGATGCTACAAGTTTGTTTGATGAAGTGATATTTGAGCATGTTCCTAAACCTGTTAATTTTTTAGCTCACTCTTTATGCCAATATGTGATGCGTAATAATGTAAATAGATGGTGGGATGCAAATTCCTCACCTCCTTGTATTTCTGCAAACCTCAATCTTACTTAGGTAGTTTAATATATATGGGCTCTCTCGAGCCCTATCCTCCTTCAAAAAGAGAAAGAAAAAAAAAAGTTGTCCATAGTGAAAGTGCTGCCAAAATAAAAAAGAGAATTCAAACTCCGGCCCGGCACGTTATACACTCCGCCCTTGTTTTAAACAACATCCTTCTCCTTTCCCAATTTTATAACTATTTTCACAGAAGAGAAGAAGCAGAGCAGAGCCATGGGGAACCCTAATACTAACACCAACTACAGGAAGAAGAGAGCTCCATCATCTGGTGGTGGTGCGGGAGAAGATCTTCACAGGGCAGCTAGAACAGGAGATATACATGCAGTTCAATCCATAATTGGTTCAAATCCTTTAACTGTTAATTCAAGAGATAAGCACTCTAGAACTCCGTATCCTTCTTCTTCTTCATAATTATTATATTTTATTGCTTAATTTTTTATTATACTGCGTTTGATTGATATTATTACTTTTGAGTAATTGTGGGTTTAATTGGAAATCTAGGGTGTCGGTTTTGCGTTTAGGGTATTTGATGAATCGACTGAATGAGATGTTGTTTCTTTCTTTTTGATTGATTTTGTGAGCTTTGGGTGATTTTAGGGTTTCTTTTGTTTTGTGAAATTTGAAAGAAAATCTGGAGTTTTGTGTTCGGTGGGTGTGAAATTTAGGGATTTGTTTGGGTTTTGAAATTACTGAATCTAGAGATAAATTTGTAGGCAAATTGAGAGTAATGGTGTGGGATTGAGATTTATGGGGGTTTGTCTTGTTAATTGGAAATTTGGGGTTTAGAGAACTAGTTGAGATTCCGAGAGGTCTTATTAATAAGTTATCACTGCTTCAGAGAGAGCATCTGTAAGAGTTTTGTTATCCCTTTCATAGATATAATGAAGATTGCATTCCATGGTTAGCAATAATGCTAAAGTCTCTGCTTGCTCTTTGGTTTTTGGTTTAAGTTAAGTGTCCTCGAGGTGCCAGGAAAGTTCCTGCATCATTTCCCATTATTAGGCCATATGCAGCAAGGTAATGAATCAGTGTGAACACCTGCAATATTAGGAATATGATCTTTACTATATGTATATGCATCAGTTTTAGAATGGAATAAATATTGATAACGAATTGATTTATTGACTTGTGATGAATTTATGAATGCACATCTGTCCTTCCACACCTTCCGCCTGATCACACTTGGAGGGTGATTTCCTGTTTGAAGTGGATGTCATAGTTGTTGTTGGCCCAGCTGAATTACCAGTCTTGAATATGTTATTGGTTTTGTATAAGTGAGTACAAAGTAGTGTTTATAATTAGTGTCAAATGCCTACTGATGAAGTTGAGGTTTTAGGTTTCAATCCGGTGGATACAAATGTTATTTTTTGTTCAATTTCAACTTTTGCATTTGGGCTTATGAACAACATAATATTTGTATTCTCCGGATTGAAACCTCAACTCATCGATAGCCGTATTTTCTGTTTTGTAGAGCTTTGAAGAAGAAGAGGTTTATAAGTAGTGTTGACCTTTAGGTGTTAGAGATCCGTCTTAGTTGATCTGTTCCTTGGACTTGGGCAGAAGTGAATCTTTGATGCAGGAGGTTTAGTTTCAATTGCTTGTTTGAGTGATTTGTAAGTTCCGAAACTTTTTGGATTGTGAGAAACATTGCTTTATGTTCTGTAAAGAGTGGAACTTGTGTACCGGGAATCTTTTTCCACCATATATTAATGTTGTGTCTAATACCTACTTTTCAGATCATTGTTTGGCAGTTTTGGGTATTCCTATCAATATCTAGCTACCTTCGTTTGTATCAGATTGCTTAATTGGATCTTTATGTTGATAATATTTTGCTTGGAGCAGTCGAGACCAGAATTCATGTTTATTTATAACTGGCATGCAACTTTAGTGAGTCCCTCATGTCATGTCTCTGTTTTATAACTAGAATTAGGATGAAGGCCTTCATGAGTCCTAATTGGAGAAATAGTTTTGGTACTGTATTTGCAGTTTGTTAAGTGTATGATAAATGTGAGATATATAACTGACCGTAATTTTCAAGATCAACCGGTTCCCTAGTTTATATACTCTGGGTGCTTATTGGAGAAATAGTTTTGGTACTCTTGTTAGATGTAATTATGAGTGAAACTTACCTGTTAATTACTAGGTTAACGGGTCAAATGTTTTTCACTTCCTTGACACAACTACTCTGATTTGAGTTTGCATCTAGCTGCGTGGTCTGGGCACAATGAGGTGGTGAGTTATCTCTGTAAGAACAAGGCTGATGTTCGTGCTGCTGCCATGGACGACATGGGAGCAATTCACTTTGCGGCTCAAAAGGGTCATCTAGAAGTCGTTCGGACCCTCCTCTCATCGGGTGCTTCCATAAAATCTTGTAACCGAAAGGGTTTGACACCCCTGCATTATGCTGTTCAAGGTTCTCATATTGAACTTGCCAAGTATTTAGTAAGAAAACGTTCGAGTTTGTCAACTAAGACTAAAGCAGGGAAGACTCCTCTTGATCTGACAAACGACGAAGAGATACGTTCGTGCCTTGTAGAGTTGGAGAAATGCTCGAAGGAAGAGAAGAAAGAAGAAACAGATTCAAAGCCGTCAACTGAAGAAAACCCACTAGTTTCGCCAGGGAACAATCAAAATGTCAAAGAGGAGAACGATGAGAAAGGTCCAAAGCCATCAACTGAAGAAAGTTCTCTGCAAACACTGGAGCCTGTTGTCGAAGATGTAATTATGCAGGATGAAAGACAAGATAATGAGACTGGTAATGAAAAGAGAAAAGGTGATGAAGTTGAGATGAAGGAAAAACTATCGGGACCGAAAAAAGCAAAGGTTGCACTTAATCATCTTGTAGGTGCTGATGATGACTCACAAGAAGAAGAGAATCTGTAAACAAATTATCCTTGTGTTCTACAGGAAAATACCGAGTAGTCGTCAGAAGTTCCATAAGCAGTTTTCTGATTTCTCATCCTTCACCACTAACATAATACTAGCTAATGGCAGATAATTGGTTGCATTTCGAAATGTTATATGATTTGCTTGGTATAGCCACCTGTATACTTAAATCTGACATCACTTATAAAACGTGAGAACTTGGATTTACTGTCGTTTGCAATGCGTTTAGAGAAAATTTACTAAGTGTTTTCTTTTGTGATAATAATAACTAAATTACCAGCTAGTTTTATGAGTACACAAAATATGGCTTTGTGTACAGCAACCATCTTATAACTGGTTATCTGTCACTTCCAATACGATTCCCATATCAACAGCGGATGATCAGTTGAAGATATAATATTTCTATGGACTATAATTAGTGTTGATTTAGCCTTAACCTTAACATCCAGCAATGAACTGGTGGATGCAAATACTCCTCTTACCTTGAAGATAATGCTGGTTTCTCCTATAAAGCGAAGTCATAAAGAGAGGGTGAACGCATTATTGGTGGTGGCAACATTGATTGCAGGAATTGCCTTCCAAGCTATGTTAAACCCACCAGGTGGGTTTTGGCAAGATGACAGCAAAGTTGATTCTGGTACTGACCCCGTTAAATTTGCTTATTATCTTAATCACATGTTCGGCAACTATGTATCAGGCAGGTTGGGTTTTTACATTCGAGAGAACCAGCTTCGAAATTATTCTACTAGTAATACGACAGGACCCAAAGGTTATTCGAAAACCCAAGATAATGTTTATAATTTCTTCCCTTATCTAATCCGATATGCCGGATTCCCTATATTGGCTTATAAATACCCTGGTATCTACGTGACATACATGTTTACAAACACAGTGGCATTTTCTTCGTCTCTGACGGCAGTTTTTGCTGTCATATTTGGGTTTGTGCATGATAAATCGGTCGCTCAGAACCGAATTCTTGTTATGTTGATGGGCATTTCAATCGGATGTATTTCCTATAGTTATTTGGTTGTTTTACAGTGTTTGGTGACAGATTTCTATATTAGGAATCTAGCAAATTTTTCAGTCAATGCATACATTGCGCTCTGTTGCATCTGCGGAATTGGCATCTTACTCTGGAATATGATATCACGGATGGTTAAGCTACATAAGAAGCACCTTACTGTATTTTACTACCTCAAAGCACTCTTCAGTATGGATGCAAGTGCTGCAGGAAAACTGGTTTTATTAATATTTGGTATATGTTTCCTTATTAGACGGGTTCAAGTGGAATCAAATGAAGTGGAATTAAATCAAGATTCATATTAACCAGAAGGTTATTGCACTTCTTATATAATAGCTTTCCAACTTTTTGTTTTGTCATCCTCATTATGTGTTAATTTTTCGGTGGTTCCTAGAATATTTTCTACGATTTCAGAAAAAAAACCCCAAAAAATAGTATAAAAGATAGAAAAGTAGAGAAAGAGAAGGATAATTCGTATTCAATGTAGAGAACAAATAAATATTACAGCCTCTATTTATAGGGATAGACACAAGGGCATCCCGGTAATAAACGGGATTTACCCTATATATTATTAACATTAATAAACGTTTATAACACCCCCCTGATGACCACTGTGTAAGTCACAAAAATATATCAGGAAAATCAAGAGAGGAAAAAACCCTGAAATGTGTGAGACTCAGAACAGTATTGGACACGCATATGCTGCCTCATTAAAACCTTGACAAGTAAACCCAGTGGGACAATCCTTGACGAATGAAAGAGTACAACGCGTTTAAGTCCTAATGATGCTCCCCCTGATGGATACTTCAGCGAAATCTTGGCCTACAAATCTTTAAGTCGACGCATTCCAGTCTTGTGAACTAATTTCTTGAATGTAGAAGTTGGTAATGCTTTAGTGAAGAGGTCTGCTAGATTGTGACTTGAACGTATTTGTTGGATATCAAGCACACCATCATCCTGTAGGTCATGTGAGAAAAAGAACTTCGGACTGATGTGCTTTATTCGATCACCTTTGATAAATCCTTCCTTTAGTTGTACAATGCAAGCAGTAATGTCTTCGTATAATATTGTTGGTGAATCTTTAGTTGAAGGAAGTCCACATGATTCTTGAAATATGATGTATTACTGACCTTAACCATACGCTCTCACGGCTTGCTTCATGGATTGCTAGTAGTTCAGAATGATTTGTAGATGTAGCTAAAATTGTTTGCTTCACTGAACGCCAAGATCTTGTTGTATCTCCATAAGTAAACAAATACCCAGTTTGTGATCGTCCTTTGTGTGGATCTGAAAGATAACCTGCATCTGCGTACCCAATTAATTTTGATTTAGATTCATAAGGGTAAAATAGACCTAAATCAATAGTTCCACTAAGATAACATAATAAGTGCTTGATTCCATTCCAGTGTCTTTGAGTTGGAGCAGAACTGTATCTAGCTAACAGATTAACAGAAAATGCAATATCTGTCCTTGTGCAATTTGCAAGATATATAAGAGAACCAAGTGCACTTAGATATGGCACTTCCGGACCAAGAAGTTATTCACCATCTTCTTTAGGTCGAAATCGGTCTTTATTCACGTCAAGTGATCTCACAACCATAGGGGAACTTAGTGGATGTGTTTTGTCCATATAAAATCGTTTTAAGACTTTTTCTGTATGAGTAGATTGATGGACAAATATTCCATTTGAGACATGCTCAATTTGTAAACCAAGACAATACTTAGTTTTACAAGGATTTTTCATCTCAAATTCCTTCCGCAAGTAAGCAGCGGTTTCAGTGAGTTCTTTTAGAGTTCTAACAAGATTTAGATCGTCAACGTATACTGCAATAATAGCAAACCAAGAATTGGATTTCTTAATGAAAACACATGGACAAATAACATTATTACTATATCCCTCTTTCAGTAAATATTCACTAAGGCGATTATACCACATTCTTCCAGATTGCTTTAGTCCATATAGAGCTCTTTGAAGTTTTATTGAGTATGCACTACGATCTTTGGACTTGTTTGCTTCAGGCATACGAAATCCCTCGGGAAGTTTCATATAAATGTCACTATC